>JAHZNA010002190.1:0-20952 GCA_027743935.1 Sinodicranocentrus sp. ZH6
AGTTAGGCATGTTAGGTAGGATGCACGTTTTCAACTTTAATAGAAGGATTTTCAGCTGTTTCTTCATTTACAGACACCTGCACCGGCTCCACCTGCTCAGTATTGAGATATCCTGAGTGATGTTTGCTTATGTGATTACGTAGGGAAAGCTCATTTACGTAATCCTTTCCGCAATGTTCGCACGTCATTACAGTTCGCTTTCGATTGGAGGCAGCTCCCTTCCCAGTGTGATATTTTCGAATGTGATTTTTTAAACCCAATACACCACCAAAATATTTCCCACAAAAATCGCACATGACGGTTTTTATTCCTTTGTGAACGTGTTTTGTAGAAATATGCTCGTTCAAGTCCCTCTGGCACATAAAGCCTGTACAAAACCATGTCAAGCAGTGCATTAATACTAACTCGGTCATTTTCGAACTACACTTTCGAATACAATTTGGAATTACACTTACCAGTACCACATTGCTCACAACACAGCGGTCTTTCAGACGTATGTTTTCTTTGGTAATGAGTTTTGAGTTGGTATTTACTGTTGTAAGTATTTCCACAACCGTGACACTGATAAACTTCAAGTCCAACTTCGGAACCGTGCATTGTCCGTAAATGTAGTTCTGCCGAAGTATGGGAATTGTAAAAGTTCATCGCAACGTTTGCACTGATATAGTTCCTCCTCTGATTTAGAGTCTACTTTTACAATGTGCTCATCAACTTTGTGCTGCAATTTGTAAAAATTCCTACATATATATATAGTTATCTGTTACGGCCGAAGAAGTTAAAAAGAACGAGAAGCTAAATAGAGATATAAGCTCCATTGTATTGTCAAAAATTATTGTGATTCGACTTTCCAGTATTAAGCCGAACGCTGCATCTACGACGATTGTAACAAACCTAAACTATATGGTAGAATCCATGTTAAGACTAAGACATGATTGTAAATGACTAATCAGCACTCCCAAACACGAACATATATGTTTATTGTCTTCGTAAGAACTACGAGACATTAAATATTATTAGTTTTAAAGTTTATATAACATTGATACAAAAAATATCTACTGACCACTGAAATGAAGAGATCCGGAATGTGTTCAAGTGGAACAGCAGTGTCGTGTTTCAACTTTCAATGTAGAAAAACTGAGCTATTCTTCTCGTGAATATCTATTCTGTATTCTCACTTCCTGCACATTGCTTGCCGAATCAATATCCCAATAATCTTGTAACACAAATGTAATTAATTACGAGACTCAATTAATTTGCAAATCGTTTGATGGAGTCAGTAGCCCTCCATTATTCCTTTTATTCAAAAGGAGATACTCATTTTCCAACTGTGATGATCACACCAAAGCTGAGATGCATGCTGCACATTTTATTTTTCCTGATAACTTTCTTGACACGTACCCTGCTACATAAACGACAACATTGTCAACAACAAGAGACATTTTGACATGGGTAGATCAAGAAACTTTTTATTGCATTTTTCAATAAATTTTGACCAAAGATGTGCATGATTGGACTTCGAAATGCTAAAATACGTGGGTTGTACCAAAAAATTTAAAGCAACTTTCGCTTTCGATAACACGGCAGGAAATAAGTATTAATGCTTCATTTGCATATCAATCGAAAGAGAGAAAGTTGGTCTTTCAGATGATACCCATGCCCATACTATATACTGGGGTTGATTGTACCCTAAGATATTGAGGTTCAAAGATTTTCACAAAAAAATATTTTTTACAAGCCCTATTTTTCTTACGTTCACCAATTTTTTATATTCAAAGAGCCTTCCTACCTCCTAAGTTCAAAGGGATTTTCTGGAACAAATTGTGACTGGAGATTCTACGTACCTTCATCTATATGAGGGTGAGTCAAAAAGCCAAGGGAGGACGACGGTTAGAGCTTAGTTCATTGTCATCCTCGAAGGTCATGCACAGAGTTTTGCAACTAGAAGATTATGATGCTGATTTCCTGAGACATGGTTCGAGTTTTGTGAGAGGGAGTGTTTTGGGTGCAGCACTTATCGGGCTAAAACATACCACAAATTTAGAAAAATTGAATAAAGTAAACATTGTGAAAAACGACCACCAATGTTATTATGACAAAATTTTCCTCCAAAACGACAATGTGCCTTTTTACACATTACATCTCGTATAAGAGAAGGTCAAAGAGCTGGAATTTTTCCAGTTGTGCAATCGGACTTATAGTATCCATGTTACTCTACCTGACAACTTTCTGATCACCAAAATAATAAACTACGTGCGCAGGAGAAGGTGCAAGTCAGTCGAGGGAAAAAAATATGGGCGAAAATTTTCGGACATTAGTATTCTTCAACCAATAGGTCTAGGCGCTTTCCGATAGGTGGAAAAAGTGTAGTAGATTTGAGTGATTTTTAAAAAATGGGTTGAAAATGTTGCACCATAATTAAATGAGAGCTCATTAAAGGCGCTTTAATAATTTTGGTACAACCTACGTATGCAAGTATAATTATTGGTATAAGGGGATGTTAGCATTTTTTGGAGAGCGAATTTCTTCTTACGTATAAAGTGAGACTCATTCATGGATGGTTTTTCCACAAACAACTACAGTACAAGTTTATTTTCCCATTTAAAAAATTAGTAAAGTGTTTAAACAGCAACAAGACTATATGGGTAGATAAGCTTGGTGCTTTTGCCGTAATCCCAAAACGCATGAATATGATTTTGTGGGATGTTCATCGTGTAAGTCGCAGCGATTAACAATCTTTTAGTTATAACAAATGATTTTTATTCAAAATCAGTTGTCAGGGATATCTATAGTTCGGTTGAATACTTTTTGGACAATCACAGTAAAAATGCAGAATCTGCCTCCTATTTAGCTTCTCGTTATTTCTAACTTCTTTGAGTTACGGCTAATGTATATTATGGTATGGAAACCTCAACTTACTTTAGTGATATGCCATGTTTTCTCACTGCTAGATTTGCACCCGTGGTTACACAATGGACATCGATAAAAGCATTCGCCATCCTTGTGATAAGTTTGATGATGACGAACCATTTTTTTGGCGGTAGCAGAGGGATACTTACAGATTTCACAAGTATTACTTCGGTAGATATCATGTTCCTTCAAATGAGCAAGCAGTAGATCAAGAGTTGTATACCAGAAATTACAGACTGGACATTGAACAGACGTTTCGCGTTTTCTTCGAGGTACTTTCCAACTGATATTTGAACTCGATGGGTTTTTGGAAAAATACTTTTGTCCAACTATATCCGACAATGTGTAACTCAAGATCATATGCAACTCTAAAAGCATTCGTCTGTGGAATATTGCTGGACAATTAGGGCAAGGAAACCTTTTATTCCTGCTGATTGGACCTCTATCCGTAACATGCTTATACTGACCATTAATACGATTTCTTTTAGGAAGGGTATCCAAATATGCCATGTGTTGCTGAAGTGCTTCCCTAAAATACATTTTTAATTTAATGTACTTTAAATAATGAAAGATCTGTGAACAATAAATCAGACTTTTCACATTTCTCACCTTTCATCTTCAGAAAGTTGATTGAATTTTTCAGCGTCATATATTGCATCGTCGCCTTTCTTAGCTTTTTTTCCTTTTTTATTCTTAGTCTCTACAGTTTTAGATTTTGGAGACAATCGTTTTTTCCTCTTTTTGTTTTCAGAACGACTAGAAGTCTTTCGTTTTTCTTCATAATCACTGGCATAATCAGAGTTATCTTCGTCATCTTCATCCCTAATCTCAACTTCACAAGTTACATAATCCTCATCAAAATCCCTTTCAGAAAATTTAGGTGAATCTGAGCCAAAATCTTGTTGGGTGTGGTGGGGTGACATTGGCTTGCTTATTCTTCGAGAATGTTTCCTCTTATCAAGAATTGGTCCCATTTGTTCTGTTTTTTTTTCAAATTCAAAATCAATACATAAAATTAAAGCGTTGAGTAGACGCTAATATAAACTCACATAGTTTGACGTTACAATACTTGACCATAAAAGATTTACAAACCTTTAAAATAACTTCTGATATCTTCTCGAACAGAAAACGTCTTAAAAACTCCCTTCCTCGTCACCTTCTTCTCCACCAGCAAGCTATTCCGCAACATTTCACTAACTTCTTTTTGTAGTTTTTCAATTTCCCTAATCCTGGCAAGAATCTGTTGGTGACAGACAAACCCCTTTTGAACAATTCCCGAACATCTCAAACAAACACAGAACCAAACATTTGGATTTAGGCCGAACGTCTTCTGCAACAATTTTGTACATTCCTCCTCTGGATAGAGAAGCAACCTTCTAAGTAAGAACATGGACCATAACTGTGGCTTCACAGTAGTATCATTTTCATTGTCGTCATCAAGAACTTCAAATGGATCAGAACGGGGTTGGTTTTCAAAAGGAATTTCAATTTTTTCAATTTTTAGTTGAGCGGGCAAAATAGGTGAAGCACAAATTAAACATTTTTCTACCGTTTCCTCCATGACAATTATAAACGTAAAGTGTGAGCTTGTAAATCCCACAAATTAGCGAGAACTGATAAAAGTATTAAATTCTCAAGTAAAAACATCAGAGCAGTCAATAAAATTCATACCTAGATCTTATATGGCTACAATAAATACTACCGCCAAGCTCGGGGCAAATAGTCACCAGGATAGATTCATATAATATATGGATGATTTTCATGTAATTTGGTGTATGCAAATTTCCAATTTCTGGGACAACGATGAACAAGGCGACAGATATCGAAATCTCGTGAGATACCAATACCAACCATGTCTTTATAAAATAGGAAAAATTGAAACACTAAAACCTGCTCATGCAAAATATCGAAATATTCGAAATCCTCAATGTAACAGCAAAGTAATGATTGAACTATAAGTATAATATGATAATAATATGAATGTTGATTTTTGAGATAATTAAGATAAACAAATGTTTAATTGTTAAATGAGTAGAGCGGGCTTGATGGATGATTGTTAAATATATTTTATTATATACCCAAGCTTTCGACAGTAAACTTCTGTCTTCTTCAGGAGTAGAATGAAAAAAGGATGGCAATTTCTAATGTTAGAGTTGGTGACAAGTTCCACAGATGATTGCAATGATTACAATAAGTGCAGAATCCACACCAAGCTTCCCCAAACCTGAATTTACCGTAGCTGTCAAATGTCCATAAAACGCGAACCATGGTTTTACCTTTTAGCTCTTGGGGCTGCTCACCGAAAATGACTACATTCGCTCGAATCCCTTCTGGAGTAGTTTCCCAGGATTTGGTACCTTGTAGATTTGCAATGGCTCGTAGACCTACGACATTCTCAACGCCGAGGGTTTTTAAAATAGCGTACAATTCTCTGGTAAAGTCTTCATTTGGTTTGGGTAAAGATTGTTCGTCGTCGGTGGCGAGATATTCGAATGGAATCAGGACGCCGGATGGAGAGAAACACCAGTTTTGAGGGAGAATGAATTTCTTAACAGAAAGTTCGTATGATTTCCACATGGATGGATCGGCTGGGGCGGCACTTGATCCTAACAAAATCAAAAAGTCAGTGATAACGAACGAAAAACGAACGAAATTTAAAAAAAAATACATACAGATGGTTTCTTTAAATGTACCTTCGAAATTCCACGGAATGGCGATACTAAGGGAACGATCATCCTTAATTGTCTCGACAAGGATTTCCCTACGGGTCATGTCAAAATGCCGATGAACCATGCTCAGTCCAAAGTGATCGTAAGCAGCATACTTGACAAATAGCTTTCCTACATCCTTAATTAGTTCAGGTGCTCCTTTGTCATGAAATTCTTTAACGACATCGTCAAGAGTAGGAACAATTGAGAAAATCTTAGTATTTGGTGTTTCTGTCAAAACGCTCATCGTGAAAAATTTTCTTGGACTTTGTTTGGCACTACGAGAGATAAAAACTCTTCTTTCGTACTTTCTAGATGTCGAAAGTCAAACTAAGGTTAATATGCTGGAGATAGTACACGTTTTTATACGACCACTTTCGAGATCCTAAAGTCATTCATTACTTGTCTCAAAACATAATGCAACGCCTGTCCATTCGTCAAACGTTTTGGGTTTATCACATAAATAACTCAATCATCAACAAAACTCATGATGACATAATTTTCCTAAAAATAAATTATAAGCCTAAGAATTAGCCAGCTTTTCACTGAATCCTTATTGGCAAATATTTTGCGGAAACCGGAATTCAATATCCGTCCCACAAAGATAAGCCAAAACCACACCACGCACGGCGTTACGCAAGTGTGAGCAAAATGTCAAGCTTAAATTACCAGGATTACTCTCTTGATGCTTTCAGCTTTGTTAAACCTTTAAACAGGAGATATATTTTATTTTCACATTCACCGTTTCTGCATCTTTAAGGTTGACATTTAAGAAACCCCTAATATCAAACCCATCTGCGAAACCGGCATATTGGCGTCATGCTCTGAGCTGAGCAATCATCTCTCACAAGCAAAAATATTCATTTCACCACATCCGCGATAAACGACCAAAAATCATCACATGCTTGCACATGCGCAATAACTACATGTGCAAACTCAAGCAAAAATATGATGATAACGGTGAGCCGTGAGCCATCAAAAGGGTTCAAACGCAAACTGTAAAGTTAACCTGTAAAACTCCATCCACTTGTCCTTGTTCATAGCAAATATATCCTTCTTAATTGTTTTCGGATTAATATTTTATACCATCAGGGGGCAAATAAAATGCATACATGACTTTGCATTTTGCATGTGTAAATAAATATATTATCAGTAAAAATATATTTTTTTTTCATGTCTTTACGAGTATAACAATCCTTTCCGTTACACAACTGCTTATCGCAAGCCACACAATCTCCTTCACCAAAGTCACTTACACAGAGGACAGAGGAGATTTACACAGAAATTGGATAAAGATGAACTCATGAACGAGAGAGAAAAATGAGTAATAATGACTCACTCACAATCGCGTCCGGTATATAGGTACTTAGGTACTCCGGTACCACTGGTACATGGTAACACTATCGTGCTATCGTGCATCACATAATATATGTTTTGCCACTTTCAACTATAGTGTATTTTGTGCTCTGAATTCTGATATGCACATAAATGGAAAAAAGGGTTAATATGTTGCGCACATGCATTCAATGCTTTCTTCGCCAACTCTTCTTCATTGCTTTCAGGAGGATGAGCATGTGTTTTGGTTCTTGTCTCCTTTTCTTTATCCCAAGTTTACTAACTCTAATTTGTCTACCTAATATAATGGCTTTTAGGTTTTCTCCTCCAGCAGAATTTGGCAATGTCCAATTCTCGAAAAATAGTAATATAAAGGTTAACGGAGTCAACAACAGTGGGTCTGTGTTAGATAATTCGAATCTGGCTTTGTCAAGTAGCAATAGTGAGTTGAAAGTGTCGGACAATTCAAATGCCAAGATTAGCGTTGAAAATTCCTTCTTAAATTCAGCAAAATGCTCGAATTTGCATTTGACAGGGCAGAAGAACAAGGCAGTGCTGACGTCAAACAGTAATTCCAAGCTGGAAGGGGAGAATAATGACTGGGAAGCTACTTCCAACTCGAACTTAAAGGTGTTTGGGAACAGCGGGATTTTAAAGTTATTTAACAACTCCAATGGGAAAATTGAAGGAGACAAAAATAATGTGATGGCGAAGGGTAACTCAAACCTGAAGGTTTCTGGGCAGGGAAATAATCTTTCTATAACGGGAACACAAAATCATCATCTTCAACCATCCTCAGCTCGGTAAGTAGTGTACACATAACAAATCATATTAATGAAACTTGTGCTAAATAAAGGACCTTAAATTTGGAAATGCTTTCAGAAGTTCAGACGAAGGTGCCGTGAACAGATTGGAGATCACTCCGAGTGGTTCGATTTCCTGTAATCAAGCCCAAGGAACTGGCTGGGTTTCCTCTATCCTTTCTTCTAGTTCATGGGGATTTAGAAGCTCGTCCCTCTCAAGCAACGTCCAGTTTTCAGTTGATTATGTGGAAAAGGCGGAAATCAACAGTGGAAATTATAATCTTGGCATTTTCGACTTCACTGTTAAGGGTACATCCCCGACAAACTATGTAGTGAAGATAGATGATTCCAATGTGGACGCAGGATCTCTCGTTACCAGAATTACGGGACCTTCGGAGGTTATCCTTTCAGCAACGAAGCAAGGTATCAAGCAAAGTTTGAAACTTCAAGGACCCATTGTGAAACAGGAAGCGAGTGGAAAGTCTTATAATGTAGATATGATTTCTCAATGCAACATGTAATACACTTCTAGTCTACTGAGCTCGATTTTTCGGTTGTTTTATTTATAATTTAAAAATGTCATTTTTAAGTTACCGAGGGTCCATTCCATACTATTCCATATATAACACTAACATCATTTACATGAAAGTTATAATAAGTATAAAATTGTCTGTACTGTATACTTTGAAAACGTGAATATTTGTGGATATAAATGTAAGGAGCAGAAATAACAATTTAATTATATTTTTAATCTAGATCTAGATGTGTACTGTACGTGGTGCATGAGGGCCTTACAACACACAGCGATTGATTCCAAATAATTATTAAAAACTTACAGAATTAGTAAATAAAAGTAATAAGAATAATACATTTTTTTAGTTAAGATAATCGTTTCAATATCATTCGTAAATCCTATAAACGTCAATGTTGCAGTCATGTAAAACGAAATCCATGAGATTCGAACGATCGTTCGGTTACTCCCTTAAAAATCTTCGTGTAGTAAGTCAATAAAACAAATCCCCAGAAAAAGAACGTGGGTTGTGGTTGTATAGGCTTTGAAGCACGCGTTGTATATGGGCGCAAATTTGATTAGCATGCGTTTTTACTACAGTTTTCATTTTTGCATTTAATTACATGACAATCTAAACTTGACAATCTGAAAGTGTTAATTTGAATTGGAAAATCATATGCTAAACTTACAGAAAGCACTAATTTCATTTCTTTGTATTCCTATCATTGACATGTTTGTAATGTGCCTTGTTAATGGGAATTTCAAAACCAATTGTTACCACCAACCATGCACAACCAAGAAGAGTTTTTAATGAAAATAAAAACCTGTAAGGTGTTACAGAAATAGCGAAGCAGCAAAATATTGACTAAACGGTCAATTGATAGCGTATTTTTAAAAATCTAATTAAACCATTCGACTCCACGTTTAATTCCCCTTCGACTGAGGTATTACACGTCTCATAAGAAAATTTGAAAGTCAATGAGTGTTACCGTTAGAACCGTTTAACGGATTCAGTCTCAGATATTTATAACTTTGCTCTTTATAATGATTGGCGAAAACGCGAGTTAAAAATATAAAGGCGTTTACGAGAAATTAATATTTAAATATTTTAACCGTTATAACGGTCAAACCATAAAATATTTCAAAAAAATAATTTGACCAATCGATCAAACTTTTAATTCCCTTTCGATTGACATGTTACACTGTATCATTAGAGCTATCGCAAGCCCCTTTTCCCCACTTTGAAAAATTCAAAATCGAAATACTACGTGACCTTTGACCCGATTTGGCCCACCTCAGAACTTGGCCGAGATAATTTAGTTTGCTATCAGTTAGTGAAATCAGAATTTAAAAAACTCAAACGGTTTGGCAGTTAGAGCCAACTCAGCCGGAAGGGCGGAAGGATCGGACACACAGACCATTACCAAGAAATAGGCTACGCTTCGCTTCGCTATTTAATAACGGGAATTGAAGTGGAATTAGGTGATAATTTATTAAAAATTAACCAAGCTTTCGATTTTTTTAATAACCAGGAGAGTTTTTACTCCATAGCAAGATATAAATAAAAACTATTCGCCAATCTATTGACATGAAAACTACACGCGTGTGATGTGAACAAGAATTGCGTCATCATAATATGTTTCAGTCATCAGGTACAGCCACTGGATCTATATTTTCTCGAGGTTTCTTCCCTTTCTTCTTTCTTTTCCGTTTGGACATTTTTAGCTGCAGCTTTAAACGCTTTCCTTGATTTCCTCCTTGTTTCCCTTTCTTCTTACCGTCTTTCGCAGCAACTTGTGCAGCTTTAGCAGGTGGCGTAGGCGCACTTGGCCCAGCTCCAGATACTGCTTTGAGAAAAGCCATTTCCTCTTTCTCTTGATCTTCCAATTCCTCATCATCCATAATCATTCGTGTGTATGATTCGTAATGATACACTTTACAGAAACCTCCAGAGCACAGTTCTAGTCCACAGTATTTACATATTTTCAATCTTGTTTCCTGAGTTCCACGATTTGTCCTCATTGTTATAAATCCCAAAGCGATTAGATAAGATGAAGCTGGAGCCCCGATAATAGAACTCATAATAGCTTTGAGTGTAACTTGTTCCTGTTTTCTTGCTGCTAAGGCGAATCTTCCAAGGTCAACAAGTCTCTCAAAAATGCCTCCATCCAGTTGGTTTGGCGGTCTGTCACTGGTTAACATTTTCCAGTGTATGTCTAAAGCCCACAAGTCTTCCAGCCTTGTGCATCGCATGCTGAGTGGTAATGGGTCATCATAACTACTGAAAAAGTCATTTTTCAACTTTGGTGCAGAACTTGTAGACGTAGATGGTGGAGTTGATGTGAAGCTGACATCTGTTATGATTTGAATTTCGTCCGGATCTGCCTATATTACAAAAAAGTACTGAATACAACATTACTGAGTTAACTGTCCCCCCGCTATCACCTTCGGCTTACCTGTGCTGGACGAAGTATAAGCTCTGGAATCCGCCCCATATATTTGAAAAAATCAGCATCGGTGAAAATTTTTACTTTAGAAAGATCTAATAATCGACGAGGTTGCTTCATCGAAGCAGAAAATATGTCTTCTAGATTCGCCATTACAATTACTCTGAGCTAAACTATAGTTAAATTTTTGCAGTTTGTTTTTTATTCAGAATTTTTAAAAATTGTAGTAGTCGAACTGGATTTCGAAATATCCAATGGAGTATTATGAGTACAGTAGATATTCACGATAGATGGGAGAGTGAAAGCAAGAAATAAATGACAATTGGGTTTTCTCTCTCGTTATATATATAGCAGTATTCCAACAACATTCAGATTTTCAGATTAGTAGTAAAAATCATGGTAAACTGCATACCAGTTTGCAGCCATGTTCTAAAATTCTCACGTAAAACCAAATGATATTCAATGATAGCTCATTTATGATAATTGGCAATTCATTATTAATTTAAGGTATTCAGTCCTTTTTCTGTGACATACTGCCAGCTGAACCTATATTCTACATAACCCATGCAAAATACTAAAGCCAGCAGTATTTCGTATACGTCAAAGTTCCTAACGTCGACAAAATCTGGATTAATCAAAATTCTGCTTAGTATATATTTGATTTGTTTGCAAAATATGTTTTGGAATATTTGATTCTGTTGACGTTTGCAGGTTTCAGTGTGTGTCTGGTGTTGATATTTCTTCTACACCTATCTACTTTATAAATCCATCCTTAGCAAACGGTTATTTTCTCTACAAAATGTGAATAAAAATTGATCAAATTGCGAATTGTTCGTGGCTTGTATTTCTTACATTTACCGATTTTAACTGACCTTAATATGATGTCGCACTTGTACAATTACTTTATACGAGTTTAGTAAAACTAATAGGCTTCATTACTTGAAAACAGTCTAGAAAAAATATTTGTCTTCACATATAGGTAATCAACATAGCAAGTAGAAATTGCATGAAAAAGCCATAAAGTCAGCAACATGGTTATAGTTTTAGAAAAATGATGCGAATGGTACGAACGATCATTCAGTTGAGTCGAGGGTCATTTCTGCGTGGTTCCATTTTATATACTATGGTATTTACGGAGGAGATAAACATGAACAACGATATAACTTACCTGTGATAGTTTGCGATATAATAAAATAATAAGTATGTCAAATGGAAACAACAATATTTACTTACAGTTCAATATGTGTATAACAAAACCTAATACATGGATTATGTACAGCTTGTCAAACGTACGAGAATTTCGAACACGAGAAGCAGATGGCAATTGTTTCCAAATAACCACGCGTCTACATGTCTAAAAACGGACATGTATACTTATGCATACATACATATGATGATAATGATAATGATACCTAAATGAAACTTTCTTCTGGAATGAAATACACACGGATGTACATATATACTCCGGTTCCAATATGGCGCATCACTTCACATATCAAATGGACTACCTTGGACGCACGAAACATTCAATTATTGTCAGTCATTTGCCGGAAAATGATGTCCGTGCCTATAAAATCTCATGGTCATGAATACAAAACTATCAGAATTCCAAATTGCTTGCATTCATGTTCGTTTTTTCTTTCATGAATATGAGCAGACTTACAATTAGACTTGTGCTTAGAATCTGCTCAACGGTGGTTCTCCCTTATACATGCAACTTACCTTACGACCAGAAAATCTCATGTCTTACAAGTTCTCCAACGTCTACCGGTCTACCCGATGGTTTTTGTATTTTCTGAAAATTGTATATTATAAAAAATACTCATAAAATGATCAACGATGTGCGTGCACAAACCGCAGTAATCACACTCATTTACAACAAGCTTTCTAGTCATACATTAGTATAGCATAAAATTCGAAAGGTGCATATCTTTTTAATTTTAAAAATTAGTTAAAAAAAGGAGAAACGCAAAACATTCAGAAGAATCTTTGGAATTTGCTGTTTTACTAGACATGTACACATTACAGTCAACAGTAATTATTTAAACATTTTTGCCATAATTTAAAAGTCAATTATACATTATGTCTGGTTTGTTTAACGTTGTTACTTTACGAGCTATCTGCTAAATGCACTGTAATCATACAAAATTGTTTCTCTCTGCTGGAAACTGTCAACTAGTCCAAACTGCTTACTTAAAAATGCATATACTCATAATCATTCATTCGCGTTCATTGATCATAATCATAATCTTTCAGCGGCGATTAATGTATGTACTTTTTTCCAGCAATTGCAACGAAACTCTGCTATTTGTTACGAACAGGTTGGGATGAAATTTGCTTAGAAGCATAAGCCAGAATAGATTTTAGTTTATTCGAGAACGGAAAGTCTGTAATCTGTGAAGTGGATGTTACACTAGGCTTCAATTGACCCGAAGTTTCAAGCCCTGCGATGGTCCTACATGGCCCTGTCACCGGTCGGATCGACGTTCGTAATGGCAAATCCGGAATTTTGAAAACACTTTTACCTGGTGACGCAGCAGCAGATTTTTTAAGCTCAGGACAGGACATAACTTTGGTCACAATGAACTGATTTCCGATTAATTGTGGTTTTGAGTTAAAAACTACTCTAGGTGATGATGTAGATCTAGCTAGCGACTGTGCTAGAGTCACAGGTTCCTTTGGACCACGCGTGATAGTCAGAACTTTGTTTTTCATCAGCTGAGGCAAACCAAACCTCCATCTCAAATTGTCTAAGCCTAATTGTGTCTGTTTGGGAACAGAAGAACTCAACATTGGCGAAAAATGCGGAGATGCCTGCAAGGTCATGTTAGGACCTTGGCTACGCTTTCTCACAGTTGGAGAGCTAATAGGATGACCAAGACTATGCTGCATGACGTTGGGTGATTTACGTTGGCTTGAACAACGACTAAGCTTGCTTTTTGTCAATTTAGCTGGAGATTCAATGATGGAGATGAGAGGTGATGTTCCTTTTGCGTCAATTCCATTACTACCAACTACCCTCTTTAACTCTTTGGATTCAGACCGCATTCTGATTTTCGTAGGCGTACCTGAACCTACAACTGATTTGTGAGAAGGGGGTTGTCTTGAAGCGGGCGTCTTGCACTTATTTCTCTCTAGCTTAATGAGTACCCTAGTTTCCGGCGTAATTTCTACCGTAGGAGGAGATACAGGTGGAAAAGGATCTTTGTCACATTTCTGCAACACGTTGCAAACAAATAATTAGTTTACCATTTAGGGTTGTGGAAAAAGTAGTTGAAGTATTGAAAGTTCTTTACTCACTGAGCAGAAAAATTGATTATCTACGCTATTCGACAATTCCAGGCACTGCTCATGGTACAAACAAAGACATCGTACACATTGAAGCATTGGTACCCTTCCAATTGCTTTTCGACATCCGATGGAGCAAGGTTTAACGTCAGTTCTAGAAGCGTTGTCTTTATTTTTCTTCGGTCCTTTGTGGCTTTCCTTGTGATATTTTACATCCTCATGTGCTTGCATAGGTTCGACCTCTAATTGTCCGCTTTTAACCAATTCAGTGAGGGCATCAGTGTCAAATCTAGTAATAAATAATTGTAACATATCATAAACTTGTATAGATAAACCAATTTTTATAACTTATAACATCATCTCATACCCTCCAGATTGGTAATGTAATGCAGATATTTGGAAAAGCGAGTCTTCTAGCATTTCTTCAGAATTCTCATTAGAGCAGTCTTGGAAGCTATCATCATTCAAGGAGTCGACGCTTTCAACAAAAGACTTTTCCAGTCCTTTTGGGTACTTTGGAGGCAACATTCCCATTTGCAATGGTTTTTTGCTAAACATAAATAAATAAATACGATAAAATTCATTCACATTTTAAAAAATATTTAAAAAAAGGTTGTCATCGTTTTCGCTTGAGGTGACGTTGCTTGCGTATAAAGATATTGACAAAATTCACCCTGTTTTTCCGTCTTGTGATTTGGAAACTTTTGAGGAAGGCATGACCACATCAGCACTAGAGTACCTTTTCGAGGGCTGCATGGATCTTCGATTGGACCCGTTTCTTCGTAAGCTAGCAGTATAGGTCACAGGCCTTTCAGATCCAGAGTTTAGATAAAATGGCACATCCTTTTTCAAGTCTGAATGACTGTCCAATTTAATTTTCTTTTTGTGAGGGGGTTTGTTAGTTTTTGAGGGAGCAGTAGGCGAGACCCCTTGGATTGAGGCACCCTCAACAACAGGCGAAGACACATAACGAATCACTTCTTGCTCGGGATTTAAACTTAAGCGAACTTTAGCAAATGTGAAATTCTTGGGTTCAAAAGGTGTATCCGGATTTCTGGCCAAGTAAGTCACAATCTGCTTAGAATAGCGGAACTTTACTGCATCCGGTGAATAATAGTACACGTTAGTAGTTACTAAATCGTTCGAACCAGTTGCCTTAGACAAAACCATTTCCCGTTTCCAACCATTATTCAAAGGAGCTGTTATCACTTTCATTTTTTCCTCAGAATACAAATCCTTACCAAGCCGAACTTGATAAGAACTTGACCAAAGCGCAGGCTTCCTTTTAGCTGCTGGGATTTTTCGCACAAACTTTTTGTGAATTAGGTGGGTTTTAGGAAAAGTACAAATCCGCAAAATCCCTCTTTTCGCCTTTACTGCCGCCTCTACTTCCTTCTTCAAAACGGAGTTCATCTTTGTAGTGATGTCGAAAAGCTTTGCCGAGAGATCATCCACGATTGGTAACAGATAATCTTGATCTTCGATAGTGAATCCTTTCAGGGGTTCTTTTAAGTTACCTGAGACATAGCCCAAAGTTGGGTGGATTAGATAGTCTTCGTCCGTTTGTAAGTTTTCGAAGTCCTCCAATAATGCTCTAGTACAATTGAATTTCCGTGGTTTCCCAATATTTTGTGACTCCATCGCCTTTCAATTATGCCTATGAAGATAATTTTAACCATAATTATTATATAAACATAAAACAAGCATTAAGGGTCATATTCCTAACCCCTCCTTAAGGTCAACCTTATCCTATGTTGACAGGATACAAAAATGCGTCCCATGTACTTTAAATAGGGGAAATCTTAAGGAAAGGATAAGGTCAGGAATAGGAGCATAAGCATATGCCGACAAATCAATGATCAATGTAGAGTAATTTGTACTACTGACTTTTCAATTTTCTTGGAAAACAGATGAAGATTGAGGTTTGAGCTTGAAACTTCGTTTCGCTTGTGCAGGATGCAGCCACAGGTGACAAGTGGTCAAGCTCGTTCACGCGCTGTTAAAAATATATTCGATCTTCTCCCCTACTTTGTTGACTGTACAAATAAAAAATCACAAAGAAAATTAGACAACAAAATGATACAAGATAAAACCTAATGATGAATGATAATAATAACGAACAACAATTTACAGAAATTCAAAACACTCTATCTATATAACACCGTAATTCAATATATACTTTTATAACCGGACTAATTCCGTTACGACTTTAGGGTAAAAATTTATTCCATAATGACAACCAATATAAAGTATATTCATTTAAGCCGTGAACACGATGAAAGAACTCAAGCAGACCAGCCACCCGACAAACTAACTGAAGTACACATAGATCACTAAATAGTACGAAGAGAAGAACAAGAAACAAGATGTGAGACTTTAAAAAATCAATAATTAAAATCTTACCCGGTTTTTTAAATTCACCGTAAAACAATAATTTTACACTTTTTGCCAGAAGTATGCGTTCCAAAAGCAGTACTGCCAACAGACTAGTTATTTGGATGACACGGAAAGCAACAAGCAACCAGCATTGGTGGTGGTGTTTCGTGGTTAACCAGCGATCGATAGAGAAATCCTGTTGCAAATCCCTTCTACCCTGTCCCGCGCATGTATTATCAATTATATGTTAATCCGTACATTGCTCGCGTTGTCGATTTCGTCCTTCTTCATCCTTCCTTGTCTAGCTAGTCATTCAATAGTCACACGCTGCACGCTGATGTTTAAGTAACAAAACTACTACTGACATTACCTTACATTACATGGTGACTGGTGACGACTTTGAAACTTTAAACGAGAACGAGGATGATACTTGATATAATGATGGTAACGTTTTGCGGAAGTGGAACAATTATTTATAATTATTATTATGAGTTTTCTTGCTTCCTTTCTTTTACGATGACTTAGCGGATAGAAGATAAAAGACAAAGAGTTCGAGTCGTCGTGAATTACCTTTTCGAGACGATTTAGAGCATTAATGATGATGAACTACATGGAAATATATGGGCTAAAGATTTTAAGCATTATCCCATTCAAACGTTTTTGGTGTGTGTGTTCCTTGGTCATGCTTCAACAACAAAAAAGTTAGGTCAAAGGTCACAATTTTTTAAACTTACGATTAGACTGGTCGTCGACTTTTTTATTGTAAATGCCAGCATGTAGCATGTGCAGCGTTTGTCATATTTGCGTTTTGAATCGAACTTATGTCTTATGAGTCAAGTAAAGGGTCATTATATACCAAATACCACATGTGCACATGTCAGACAACAGTTGGTAGTAGTTTTTGTTTACATTTAATAATTTTATTATGTCATGAAATAAGAATGTAAAATATCCCTACGCTTTTGACACTTTATTCTTAGTACTTCATACGAATGACTCATCATAGACGCGTAATAATGTGTAGACTTATCCATTAATTAAGACTTATCTGCTTAAAGTACATATGCATTTACCTATGCTGCATGTTTAAATAAACCATGTACATATATGATGGGCGGAAGGAGCTCAGTTAGTGAGAAAGAAATTGGTTTTTAGACATATTGGCCGTAAACCTGAAAATATTTTTTTAAACACAATACACCAATACGCTTAACTTTAAAGAAAACTCGAATGACATAAAACTCGAATGTGTCATTTTGGAATTTCGAAACCGTTAATTGTTGCCATTTTAACGGTTTTCAATGTTTAAAAATCTGTTATCAAAGTTGTGGATTTGTGAAAACAAAACTTCAAAATATAAAAAGCCGATTACAAGAAATGAAGATTTAAATATTTTGACCGTTATAACGGCCAAACGGTAACGTATTTCTAAAAGCTAAATACCACAATCGAGTTAGCTTAAAATTAGTTTTGGACTGATATATCACATGGCATATGTTGTCATTTGAAATTTCGAAACCGTTAATTGTTTCCGTTATTACGGTTTAACGGAATTGGCTCAAAAGTTATAGGTGTTGCGGTAACCCTATGTACTGATCTGATTAACAGAATTTGATACGGAATTGCCCCTTTCATTAAATAAGAGCTTCGCCCACTAATAGATGGAAGCCTTTGTGACGATTTTTTCGGTAAATGTAATCGAAAGACTATATATAACTACCTGTATTAGCTTAAGCTTAAGAAGTCCACATTCCATATCCATCCACCCCACCCACATGTGCTTGGGCTGTGAAACTTTCTTACTGAAGAAAACTATGCTGAGTGCTGACTGCCGCATCAGACAAATACCATGTTTCATTAATTTTTTGTTTGCAGCTTATGGAATTATTTACGTCACAAATATGGGAAATCTTGACCACAAACTCTTGCTTTTGACACAGGTGACAAAACGACACTCGTACGTAATGTAACGTGCTGTTCGGACTGTTTCCATTAAAATGTTCATTTCATTTTCCTACTGAGGGTTTTCTAATGACTCACACACATTTCCAAACATTAAACAACAAGCTAGATATGCATTCAAAAAATGACTAAAAACTGGAGCTTCTAAAGACTTCACATTTTAAATGTAGTTGACACGCAGGCGTGTAAAGTAAACAATCATTTTTACTTTTTTTAAATATTCATTCACACTACAGTGTTGAATAAAGCGTGATAATACGTACGAGTACGACATAAAAAGTAATCATCATGTTACTTGAAATATTTTCAGAACTTATTGGGTTTTTGAAGCCAGAAAAACACAGTATTGATAATAATGTCTTCAGTTTACATTACAAGTTTACAGTGGTCATTATACTCGTATTTTCTGTGATCATCGGCTCCACTAAATATTTTGGTGATCCGATAAAGTGTACAGCTGCAACAAATGCGACGGAAATGGTGGGCATGATATTTAAAAAAATACTTTTTGCATTTTTTTCCTGCAAATTACGTCTTATCTGTTCTTTCAGATTGTGGATAACTTCTGCAGATTTAACTCATACGTTATTCTTCCAAAAGGTAAGTTCAAATCTTCTCTTTAATTTATAAATGTATAAAGCATTGCATGACTTTAAATGTGTAAAATACATTTTCTTCCAGATCCAAACGCAGAATACGACCATGGTTTTTCTCCAGCAGTTTTCATATTCCATACATTAAAAGATTTTGAAGAGGATAAGAAGCCAAACCTTCACAGATATAAACTATACTTTCTAAACTATTACCAATGGCTTGAGATCATTCTTCTGCTTCAAGCTGCCCTTTTCTTTCTTCCGCGATATCTCTGGCGCTACTGCTGGGAAGGTGGTCAGATACATGCTTTAATTGACGAATGCAAGCTAACCAAGAGCCCGATTGTGCAAAATGTCAATGTCATTCATAGCCAGAAAAACGAGGAAATTATCAATGAAATAAAAAAATGGAAACAGACAGATAATTTGTACTCGTGGAAATACTCCTTCTGTGAGCTTTTCAACCTTATCAACGTCTTCTTCCAATTTTTCATGGTGCGATACAGTCTAAGCATGACATGGAAAAGCTTATGGACGGACTTTGTCACCTCTGATTCAAACACAAATTGGGATGCCGGTATCAACAGGGTATTCCCAAAGCTGGCAAGGTGTGACGTTCCAACAGCTTCTACAGGAGGAATTTCAATGCTATCGGAACTCTGTGTTTTACCTATCAACGTGTTTACAACTAAAATCTACATTTTCCTGTGGTAATTTTAAACCCTATTCGTCATTTTCAGACGATATCGTAGAACAATTGTGTTGTTGTTTGTCGCGGTTAACCCGTTAACGTTATTTACAAACTAATATTTTGCTGTGTATATGTTTTTGAAGGTTTTACTTCCTTGGTCTCGGCAGTGTGACAAGTCTCGCTGGACTTTACAGATTAGTTACGTTGGTTTCTCCAGAATTTCGACTTTTCACTCTGAAACGAGCTGCAAAGTTAACTGACAAGGACAACCTGACAGCAATACGGTGCATGGGTTATACTGATTGGCTGATTATGACAATGGTGAGAGAAAATATGGATTTTATTACTTTCAAAAAATTGCTTATTGAATACAGTAATGATTTAAGCGTTATGCCCTCTAATCAGCCTAATTCATCCATTTATTCGCTTAATCAATGTGTTTAAAATAAAGAAAATTAATAGTTGCATCATTCTGATGTACGATAATTTACATTTCAAAATATTGTCATTGATATTGACGTTGCTTAATAAAACTAAATGATTCATCACAATTTCAATGTAATATGACGCCGAAATTAACGTAATTAGCGTCTACCGGCTTCGTGTTACAAGCATACTAAAGTCCTACGTGCATGTCGGCTCGTGGTGGGGCTGGGCTGAGCTATTGTTCGTGTCAAACTGACTTCTGAGGAATTTAACTTACTACTACCAAAAAGCTCGACGGAAAACTATATAAATCAGTCGTTAACTACTCACAATTTTAACTGACAACCTGTGATGATTCAATAAACGGGAAAAAAGCTGTCAGTGACAAGGTCATTCCAGTCATTACAAAATGCAGGAAACTTGAACTTGAAAGTATTATTCCAAAAGCCAATATTATGCATTCTGGAAGGAGCAAAAAAAGAGTTTGAGGAAATCTTTGCTGAGCTGAATACCGTGAATCGCATAAATTGGACAAGTTGATCTGTAGATTTTAACACCATGCCTCACCATGGTAGCTTCGTAGCGATGTTAATTTACTGCTCCTATACGGCTGTATTTTACAAGGAAAATATACAACCATAATTGTTGTGTGTTGTGTCCGCTGTTTTACAGGTAATGTAATTAGAAAAAGTTGCATTTTAAATTTTAAAAGCCTTTACGAGTCGGCTATTTTGTAAATCAACAACTTTTTTCATTTATTGGTATTTCGGTCATATTTAACAACCCGACTCTCAACAAAAATTCACGGGATCACAGATTTGCACAGTGAGCTTTCATGTTTAAAGTTTAAACTCGTGATGAATTAGAGTTGCTATGATTATGTTCATGAGCAATAGAATAAAGTT
>JAHZNA010002191.1:0-11814 GCA_027743935.1 Sinodicranocentrus sp. ZH6
TAAGATTTGTGCTTTGGCTGCACTACTATGCATGCCAACGTTGTACATATCTAGGCTGGAGCTCTAAGAAGCATATGAACTTGTAGTACTCGCGACACACGGGGTTTCGCATGAGAAGAGTTCGCGTTAGATGAAGTAGAGTTTGCGTTAGATGAAGTAGAGTATTCTATCAATCGCAATAGGACTATAGGACACTATTCAGTATCACTAATAATTGGATTGGAAACATTGGAATGATTTTCTACGAAGGATGAAATACGGAAGATTTGAATATTTCTTTCCGACACGAGTCGAACTCGAACTCACGATCAGTTGTATTCATTCATTCAATTAGACGAGGAACGTTGAATTGAACATACATACTGTGTGTGGCTTTGGCTATTTGCATGACGTGCTATAGGTAGGTAGAACGAGGGAAGTAGCCTCGGACCGCATTGGTATTGGTATGCATTGAGTTTTAGTGGAATTTAGTGGATTGTCTTGTGTGCTGGTTTAGCGATTGCGATTGCTTACTAACGCAAAAACCCTATGATAGTCACTTCGAATTTTTCAAAAATCAGTTAAACGTCACCATTCATGCTGTATTTATTAAAGAAACTTCATTTGAAATATATTTGTGTCATTGAAAGTTATAATTTATTCGTTACTATTGATTGAGAATCAATACAAATGTTTAGCACTGTCGATTGAGTTAGTAGTACATTGGTATAATATTGTTGTTTTATGTGTAAGTAGTAATTAAAGTACACGCATTTGAAATATGGAAGGTTATAAACATGAGTTTTTTTTGTATATTTTGTCCGATGCGAAAGATTTGGAAAAATATAAATGATTATCTGTTGTTACTTCCACTTCGGTAGATTATTGCGCTGCAGAATAATTGGCGGGTGAATTCCATCGGTTAGGCCAGTTAAATTACTTGAAGCTACAATGGTAATGACGAGAAAATCTTACCAGTTACAATTACAACTGGAAAAAGCTGGCTGTTCATCTGCAACAAAACGACCGTCTAGTGATGTGTTGAGCTCTCCATGTCCAGAAAAACGAAAAAAAGGAACTTCTACTGGTAATCCTGTACACATATTATAAACTGTTCAAATTCCAATTCTACATACAGCATACATAATCATAGATCAGTCATAATAGCTTCAAATTTCGACGATAGAGCATAAAAATAATTATAATCGTACGTTCAGTAAGTTAATGGTATTTTTAAGCAATATATATTCGGTTAAAGTCTGCTGACTGCATACCAATACCAATCGCAACCCCATTTTTTAAATGAAAAAATCAAGTTGAACATCGAATGTTGAGAATCGCAATAAAAATAAAAACTCATGTGAGCATTTAAATCAAAAGCTCTTTCTTTTAAGGGCTAATCTAACCTACAACCTAACATAACTTAAACTCTAGTCTACCTACAACCTATAACCTAACCAATTAGTAAGATTCACAACTTTCAACTCATTTTTATTTGGATTCTCAGCTCATTTCTCAACTTCAAAGCATTTTTTTTAATGGGTAAGCAGACCTCAGTTATATATTCTTAGACTTTTGGTAATTGATCTTGATCATTGATTAGTCTGAAAACTAAAAAGTAAAGTTGAAAGTAAGCATGATTATGATAAAATCTAACGTTAGTAATGCCTTTACTAACTTGACTGTTGACTCATTATTGACATCAACAGAGTCAGACTAGAGTCATGCAATTGCCATGATGCTGAAATGACTCGACTCTTCTTTAATTAAATGAAATGCGTCGTTTTTCCGTTCGCCGTTCGCAGGGTTTGTTTTTTTATATTTTGACGCTAACCGTCAACCCTCCATGAATGAATGACACCAGTTAATTAATTCTAAGAGTCACGAGCAAAGAAAGAAAGAAAGTATATGTATTTATAAGCTATTTGGTCACGAGTGCGTTCGATCGAATTCGAATCAAAATTGAATGTATTTCTTATTTCCTGGATGTTGGTGGTTGTGTGTCAGTGTAATTCTAATCGTTCAGGCGTTTACCTTTAAATTCATGTGGCAAATTCTTTTGATCTTTTATCGTGTGTTTTGTTTTTTACTACGTATTATGAAATAGAGTCACCTTATACGGACTTGGACGTTGTGAAAGGAACATATTTCGAAGGAGTGAAACTGGAAGTCCAGGATAATGATGCTGTGTTTGATCTGAATCATGGCGAATTATTTACGACTGCCTGGAACGACTTTTTACAAATTTTAACCGACGGTATGAAAGTCGATATAAATATATAAACACATGCATCATGTATTCATAATAACTCCTGCAACCCTTCAGAACCAACTGTTAAATGGATAATCAATATCGATTAACTCAAATTAATTGTTTTTATTCGATTAAATATTCGTGTAGATGTCGAACCTAAAGGTCGAAAACGAAAGTTGCGGAAGCGAGCAGTTCCGTACGCTTCTATATTGACTGCGTTGGAAGAACATGCAGAAGAGCATGGATTCACGGATGTTGAACTTGAAACGATTTGGAAAGTTGCGTCTTCATCAAACGCTGGAATGAACTGTACACAACGACGGAGATTAATCATGACAATGATTCCGAAGCACAAAGTGAATGATAACGTTATCAAATCTATTGTTTGGTGGTTATGGACAGTTAGTGCCAATAGTTTCAATCCTTCCGTGGTGGTTGCAGTTTATCAGCTCTTGAATTGTTAGTAGAACATAATTTTTCAGTACATAATGGTCTTGAGGTCGCTAACGAATATTGATGTAATTTCTAGTTTATGCTGAGTATCACCTGGTCGAAGCCAATGCCATTTCTAACGAATCTGTACTAACTCGCATGCTTACCACTCCAACCGAAAATCTTGTCGTAAGACGCTCGTTTGCATCTTTAATTTTTAACAGCATGTCAAGCATGCACTGTTATGTCTGTACAATAATATCCATTAACCAACGATTATATAGATTCCCTGGAAAATGTACTTGTTCCGAAACATTGTATCACCTTGCACACTTCGGCAGCTTCATGTGTATCATTTAAACAACATGTTAAGTATTAAAGACGTGAAGAAGACACAAATAGCAGATATAACGTCATCGATTGGGTACCTACAATGCTGTTATTTAATTATGCATAAGTAATATTCCAATTTCTGTTTATGTTTTATATTTATTATGTGATATATTATTTCAGTTTATGTAAACACCTCAACCCAAAAATGTATGTTACAAATAACGAGGGAAGAAACCTGTATGTTAAATCACGCCAACTTAAGTACCCCAGTCCTGCCGTTGAACGGTTTGAAAAATGCAAGTTACGTTTAAAATCCGAGATTCCAGTAGGAAATCATCCAATGGCAGATAGAATTTTTCCAGAATTCTTACCTGTCACGTTGAATACGGGTGCATTTGCCAGGTAATATGCCAGCAGAAACAACTTCCTTTGAGCATATATTTATTCATGCAGCTGAAATTATTTTCAGTTAGTATATATTGTAGTAAGCTACTCTGTTTGGCAACGTCCTGCCTTAATTCATCTTGATCTTACTGGATTGCAGACATTTATTTTCCACGCTTTGAAAATAATTATTAATTAACCTTTCGAGCGAGCACTACTATCCTATTTTAACGATTACACTTTATTTGATACAGTAATACTCGAGTTGATACGATGTTAGAACTGCTATGTACGGAGGAGGGAGTGATTAAATTAACTTTGGATCCCTTAATGTTGCAAGTATTTGGCAAATGGTTCCAACTAGTAGTACTTCATCGTACGTTGAAGATTAAGGAATGAGATAATATAATATATGCCTTGGAAAAAAGTGATCTTGCTAAAATGCATTTTCTGAATTTTTAGGAGTGCATTCATTTGCAGAAATCATTAGTGAATTAGACGCCCAAAGATATGGATTCATTTTAAATCGATATCTTTTAATTGTAAAGATACGGCAGGAAGGGTTAAAAACGATTGATCAGTGGTTGGTTAAACTTCTCCCTTCCTGGGATTTCAATTTATTTCAAGGTTTAATTTTCACATTACTTCCTTATGTTCACCCAAATGACATTTTACCGAGTAAGTCCTTTCAAGATGTAATTTCAATTAAAAAACTGAATACATTTTAATGCATATAACTGTAGTGATTGTTGTCTTTTAAATCTTAATTTTTATTTAAACAGGAGGCGCACTGATTGCAGAAGTATTTGTTGATCGGTTTACTCATTCTTCTGAGACACGCATGTCCATATGGAAATGCTTAACGTCGATGAGGGACATGTGGTTGTCAAGAATTCTGACCAACAAGCAGAATGATGATGAGCAAAGCTTTGTTGAAGGACTTATTTGGGTGCTTGACCTTGCCTTTAGATTGGTAGACTCTGTCATAGCTGCTTTCGAAATTGGAAGTGATTTTGACGTTAGACTGACGTACAAAATGTGTACATTCTACAATGATGTATGAATTCAAGTCAAAGTTACTTTTATCAATTAATGAAAATTACATTATGTACGATAAATGATGCTTAGATGAAAAACAATTTACGTTTGTGTTCTTCAACATAGTTACTAGTGGAAGAACAGAAGATCTCTAGTGAAGCATTGAGAGAAAAGTTATTTCATCTACCAAACGGACTTTTCAGTATTGTTACTTTGAGCCAGAGCTTGAGTTGTGTCCGTGTTGGATTTGCAATTATGGCCAGGTAAAAAGGGTTTTCTAAATGTAATTGAAACCTACGCATATATGTTTGCTTAGTAAAATATTTTAAATTATGATTCCAGGGTTCGCCACTTGGCCAAGGATGTCCTGACAGAACCCTTACGAAGCAACAAAATGTTAATGGACGGATTGGTTTGCAATGCTATGGCTTCATACGTGCAAAACCTGGAAGTATTTCCTGAAGTGCTGTTAAAGGTAATAGTTGACGACTTTGTTGACTTCAATCAGCGCCATTCGAATTCTTTGAAAGAAATATGGAAAGGTCATTATCCTCAGCAGTTGGCCATACACTGCATCCTCTCCAGAAATGGATATAGATTTGAGCGATAATGTAGATGAATTATGATGTAGCAGCTTTCTTTGATACCATTATCATTTTCAGTTGTTATGTTAGCTTCAATTCCTTTGTATTTAATGTAAATTTCTGCGTGCGATGGATGTTTAACTTTCTGTTCCGGTGTTAAACTCGATACGGTGATGGACAAACAGGCGAGGTACATGGTGCAAAATGCCAATGTTATCTTATGAGTGTGACTATGACTAAGCAAGTAGCTGTCTTTGTTGCTCATTCTTGCCCTTTACTTATGTGGAATATCTTTTGTTAGTGTAAGTAACTTGTAATACGGCTGGAGTATGCATACTTTTGCTAACAAAACTTGTTAGTGTATACGACAGGCGGAGTATAACTTCGTAGGCCAATGTTCAGTCAGCAGCAGAGAAGGAGCGGAGAGCTGAAATGTTGAATTTTTTGCTGTGTGTATGTAAGTGTAAAGTTTTTTCTGGCAGTAGGAGTTAGATTTTTGTGTTAGTTATACAAGGTGTAAGACAATTGTCGTCGAATAAGTTAATTATGAAATTTCTCCATGCTTACTTGTTAATAGTCATCCATTCCGACCAACGTTGTATGGTTTAATAATCATAAGGATATTTCTTTTAAAGCAATAATAAAGATCAAACGCCTTACTACGTTTCTGAAAAATATTTTCCGTCTGAAGTTGTTTTTACTTTCCTTAAACAAACACGAAAACCTCTACTTCCTAGCCTGTTACTCCATACAAGTATTTACTAACCATTACAACCACAAGAGCAAACGAGGAGGACTGACAAACTAACGTGTCATAAATGAGTCCAAATTGTCATAGATCGCACTAGTGATTAGTAGTTGTTTTGTTAATCTAAACCTTTTCGTACGAAATGTGCTCCTGTGCGCACATCTCAATTAATCGTACCCTGTGTTGAGAAATTCGATGGAAAAAGCAATAAGTAATCGACGATAACTCATTCATTAAAAAGACCTCTGAACCTGCTAATGTGATAGGTACTGATGCTGCTTGTACGTGATTAGTTGTTTCGAATGTTCCGTGGAAGTAATTTTTACCTTAAACTACAGAAACGTAATTTGTATAAGCTGAAGATTTGTGATATTTTTTGTGAGTGTACGTTCTGAAACTGGACATTTGATTGCATGTTAGACAGCACGGAGGTTTTAATAGAATCGGATTTATTACAGGTATAGTGTTTTTATAAATTATGGTAGCACATCCTTGTATTATTATTTTATTTTGTCCTTATGTAGTTTGTAAGGGAAGAGCTTCTTCACACCTTAGGTAATCCATTAAATTGTTCATTTATGTGACACGAGAATGTTTTTACACACGTTTATTAGCCCCTGTGAACTTGTGTCTTTGTCAAACTCGTACCTGCAAACCTTTTTTTTGATAGTAATGCACCTGCGCTGTCTGGCCGATGGATATCTCAAGTGTTGTATTTGTATCATCGATGATTCGGAGTCCAGTCTAAAGTTACATCGGTTATTGGCAATATCCACACGTATAGTTTTAATCGAATGTGCTTAACTCACAATCAGAAAGAGAATATCAAGAGCTTGTTTTCATGTGAGAGTAGAAGTAGAATATAAACTTATTAATGTCACTTAAAAAGTTAAAAAGTTTATGAGCAAGTGTTATAGTGTATTGCACATCTACAGCGCAAGGGACTGGCGGAGATGTACAAATGGTGGTAGAGATGACGAACTTGACGAAGTCCACAAACCTAAAATAAAATTTACTTTTTATTCTTTGAAAGGGGCAAGAATTCGCTAAAAGCGGTTCAAACACAAGGAGAACGGAATTATATTGCAAGTCTGACTGATCTTATCTCATTGCAGGTTTTCCTTGAGTACACTGTTGCACATCGAATAAAATTAATCAGGCACGCTTATCTGAAATAAATTTCAAAGTATAGTAGAATTGATACCTTAAAATGAGCTCATAGTGTAGTCCATACTGACGGACTGGCCACTGTATCCTGTTTGTAAATTTGTGCACGTGCAAAAAATTCAAAATCGCATTCTCCAAAATAATCCTACAAAGTCCTGAGAATCATTGTCATTTCATCGTATATATCAATTACATCCATTGAAGAATTATAATTTATTCCATTCAAAAGTTATGGTGTGCAGTAAGGACAAATTATGTACTGGCAAACTTTTCTTCGAATATGAAACAGAAAAGAGGGTGCTCCTCCCGATAGAGATGGATACCGACGTCTTACTCTGCTTTTGTCTGTTGTGTTTTTGCTGTAACTGTAACCACACGTAGGTACATCCCTGTTATTAATAACAATACCAAAGTTTCAGTCATATAGTATACAGGATATATAGAGGAATGGGATTGCTGTGTTAAGCAGTTGTGGTTTTGATACTGTATTTGCAATCGAGTGTTTGGGGTAGGGGCAGTGAACTTTTTTCTAAGTGATTAGATAGGCATCCAGAGGCTTTCAAGATGTTAGAACGTGCCATAAGCACATCTTGTACTTTCGATTTATCCTTTTCCCAAAAAAATACAATGATCTACCTTGCAAATATCCTATACTAATATAGCCCTGAAAATATGTGTAATATGCTTCCGAACTACGTACACACACACATTGTATACAAGCATGCATGATGACATGGTGAGACGGAACTACTCACTGATTTCGTGAGAGGCATGAGACAGTCGGGACAGTTTTATGTTATGATGAAAAGGTGTGCAGAATACGACAAGAAGGCTCATCACTCATAAGGGGTTTATCAGAATAAGATGTGTACGTAAGAAAGTTTCTTACAGCCGAGGAATTGATGTGTGGAATAGAAATGGAACTACCTGATTACTAACCATTATTCTTGCGAATTTGAGTCACGCAATATGGAATCTAGTCTTGAGAAATAGTTGAAAAAATTGATAAAAGAAGAAGCTGAAATTGCGGCTCATCATAAACGAGATCTGACATCATATCATATTCTGCGCATACAGGACGCGTATAGGAGTCAGGACGCATTTATTGTGAACGTATTGTATATTGTACATGTACTTACTATACAATGTATGTGTGTAAAGGTGTTGTTGAATGTCTTTGGCAATCACGAAGGCAGGTAAATCCAATATTTCGCCAAAAAAATGTGACAAGGACGAGTCTAGTCTACGATCGTCAATTCCTATGTGACCTGTTGTATCAGTAGTTGTGTTTTCTGCAGAAATTCCTCATAATCTTATGACTGCTATATAGGTTCTGAATCACTCGTTGAAAGGGAGTTGGAAGCAGAGTAGAATATACACATGTGATGTGTTTGAATATAGATTACATGCTGGCAATTTTGTGAGTCGGTGTTTTATATTTTATGGCAAACGAATGATTGCAGCGTCAGTTATACTGAAAGTTGCTGTTCTATCAATATGCAATATAGACATTTTATAGAAGAGGTTTGTTAAATCGGTGACACTACCAATGAAGGGGCTCACAGACAAAATGATGTATGAGTAATGACAGCATATATGTGTAAAGCTTCCAAGATGTCTTATATAACTTTGTTCTATAAATAATTTTATTGGATTTCCGTTTTCAAGGCACTATAAAACATCGTAACGTTTGGAATAGGTTTGGCAGCATTACATAAGCATTATTAAAATGCCTAAAGCTTGTGTGCTTAATGGAGGTTGAAATTATTTGCTTGGTCTTAAAATAAATGAATGCATAAATGTTCTCAGAAATAAAATTGGATATGTTTAGCACAAAGAACTACGGTTTAGCACGTATATGAAAATAACGCCAATTGCCTGTATACCTGAAACGTGCATTGAAGATGATTAAACCAAACCAAGAAATCCTTTTAGCCCTTCATACTTCACAGCACGATATTTAGCTTGTGCAAAATCACTATCCTTTTCCTACTTTAAAAATATTCCAATAATATCCATTCTACATGAACATTTGTTCCCTAAATTTAAGAATGTAAGCTTTCTAAGGCCAAGGATAAATTTAATCTTTTGAATAGTGTTTGTTTAATTAGTCAGTATATATACGTGCGTAGTAATTCTACATCCTGACCAGTGACCACATATAGTACAAATGTGATTGATTGATAGAGTGAATAGAGTCAGTCATCGACTTGAGGAAAAAGCTTTGCAGAATATGTTTTAATAGTTCCTTTCCCCATATCTACTGACGTGAAATGACATATTACCAATATTTTATATGTTCACTGACAATGAATTATGAATTTATCGAATAAATTCGTGGTTTTGTGACATCAAATTGATTGCATTAATAGCTGAAGCTGGTTTGTTTGATACATTTATGGACAAAAATATGTTCTTCGTAATAAACCTGTCTCTGGACAGGATGGCGTACCGTACGTGTAGATTGAAAAAGGGTGGTTTAGAGGTTAGATAGTAGTTTTAGGACTCGCAATAAGAATTAGTATCAGGATTCTAAGTACATTTGACACTTGACAGAAAATTTTGTTCGTGAATTGTATGTACTTCATGAAATACAAGCGTTTATAGTTTATCATGAGAAATACATATATTTAATTTAACGAATGCTCATACCATTGTTATCGCTGGCAGATGTTAGAAATCAAAGGGGCTTATATGTTCTCCGACTCGAGCACTAAAAGTTTGAGGAATAGATCATACAAGGTAACTAGACTAGACACCTCTTGTAGATCATCAAATTTAGAAGTATCACTAGAGGTTGCTTTTAAAATATGTTCCCAATGATTCCACTGAAAACCCCTTCCAACCTCAGGCAAGTCACAAGTTGACTGTTGACACATATCAAACCTTCAACCTCGTTTTACTTATTAATTTACATTGCATGTATCAATATTTTGATATTTTATGTCATATGTGCAGATCTGCATGTGCCTATAAGGTTTAGTAAGCAAGCATGTCAATAAATCTGACAAATTTGCACTTGCTACTTCCAAAGCTGTAGCCAAAGTTCTATTCATCCGTGTTTTATCCAGCTTGTGCTTTCTGAGCTTATAGTTTGCTGGTTTTATAGGTCAGATAGGTATATTGGTCATCGTATTTTATGATTTTGCTTGTAGTAGAAAGTAGAATGGTATAGTTTCAAGAAGGCAATGTGACTGGTAACCCCTGCAGCTACAAATTTATTTCTTGGATCCTTAGAATACACACACACAACCACAAGGTAATATAATGTTTCGTCCAAACGTGGTCCAAGAAATTGGTTCCATACTTCCACTCACCCTCCTCCTCCTCACATAAAGCGTCATATAATCGCTGACTTTTTACTTACAACTTCATCGTCAACAGTGCCATCATACGTTTCCGTTGGTTTTTGGCTTCGGTGGTCGGTTACAAAACCTGGTATACTACTATTTCAAGTGATCATGTACGAGATCTAGGAGATTACGGTTACGAGTTCCTCATGAGCACACTACACTGCACAATGTGCACAAAAGCAATTTCCACTATGACTTGAAATCACAAACATCCAATCCAGGAATTCCAGACCCAGCAACAAAAGTCTTTTCTGATAGTGTATCTGAATGTTATCTTCTTTAGTCTCTTTGCTTTCCCAATATTATAGCAAACAATGAAGGAGATTGTTTGGAAACAGTACAATCATCTTCCTGTCTTCTTTCGTTTTATTTGGCTAGTCTATGGAACGGATATAAGCAGCGGGTAACGTAGAAAAAGTAGTAATAGTAACCATCAGCTCATAGCATAACTATATACTTCTGCGAATCCCCAATTTTCATGTGATCTTGACAATGACAAATAAACCGAGTTCAGGCAGCACTTTTGCTACTATTTAACATAGATATTGAATTCTCAAAGAGTGCGTGGTATTTTGAACGCAATTTAGATTTGAGTAAAAAAAGATTCCCTTTATAAAATGTTGGAAGCTGTACAATGCCACGCTATAGTATTACGAAATTAATCTATGAATATTTTCATTTTGTAGATAATTTTTTACCATAAAAGTTCTAGCTTTCCAATGTAGACAACAAAAGAAACTACGTTTTAGGAACAAATAGTGAGAAATGACGCACCGTCAATTCAATAATCGAATACATTTAGGGAAACAATAAAAACGTTGAGGATTTAGGATCAAGAACATGAGACAACCAATAACTCCTTTCATCTTCAGTGCTATGAACATATGAACAGCTGAAAAATTTCCCAGAGCATCCTCTTTTATTGCAGCTAGCGGCTACTCACATTTAAAAAACGAGCATTCAGCAATTCATATCATAGTCAAACCAACCAACTTGTCATCTGGGAAACTTATTGCTCCTCGTTTTCGCCAAACTACTATAATATAAAGTGAGTGTGTGCTTGTGATCCTTTACTTTTCATTATATATTATGCAATAGTGGAGAGAAACGCGAGGGAGCTCATTCTCCGTGCAAGTTGTGAGGGACAAGGGAAAGCACATATGAATAACTATTACACTTGTTTGTGTGCGAAAAAAGAGGAAAAGTCATCGAGACTTGGTGGACGCAAAGCTACTGCACTCTTTATTTCTTGAGTTATACTGGAAAATAGAGGAAGTAAAGACGGAGCATCCAAAGAGTATAAGGCAGATCGATCGATTTTTTACTCTCCGGCTTGCCTAACTAACAAAGTATACTCTCCTTAAGTTGAACGGGACTCTCAACTGTCGTGCCAGAACTGGATCAACCACAGAGGCGAGAAGACGTTAGGCAGAAAAGTTGCGACTGTGTTTGTTTCCTATTTCCTCGCGAGTTTTTGCATTTAAAGTAAAGCAACTCAACAACCCACTGAAACTTCTAGTTAGTGGGCAAGGTGTGCAAAAG
>JAHZNA010002192.1:0-34759 GCA_027743935.1 Sinodicranocentrus sp. ZH6
GAAATAAGTACAAGTTTTTCCAGCTTTTTCGGCTTTGTGAGATAAAAATGACTAAGGATTTCTTACGGCGTGGGCAATTGGGGAAGCATAACCGACAGATGGGGCAGCATACTGTGGAATGTAAATTATATTTGTTTGGATAAATAATGTACGAATGCTTAAATACTTGTAAACCAATTCTGGAGGAAATGCTTCTAGTTCAGGAATGGAATGTAAAAAGTACTTACGGCGACTGGGGCAGCGATCTTAGCGACGGCTGGGGCACCATACTGAGCATACTATTTAATTTTGATTGGATAAATAAATAATTAAATACTTGTAAACCAATTCTGGAGAAATGCTTCTAGTTCAAGAATGGAATGTAAAAAGTAATTACGGCGAGTGGAGCAGCGTGTGCGACTCCAAGAGGGGCATGATGAGCTACAGAGTATGGGGCAGCAGCAATCTGGATGGAACAAGAGAAAAAAAATCGAATAAATTTCTTGACAAAATTCTCACTCAATTTTTTTTGCTTGGATAAATAAATAATTAAATACTTGTAAACTAATTCTGGAGGAATGCTTATAGTTCAAGAATGGAATGTAAAAAGTACTTACGGCAACTGGGGCAGCGATCTTAGCGACGGCTGGGGCACCATACTGAGCATACTATTTAATTTTGATTGGATGAATAAATAATTAAATACTTGTAAACCAACTCTGGAGAAATGCTTCTAGTTCAAGAATGGAATGTAAAAAGTACTTACGGCGAGTGGAGCAGCGTGTGCGACTCCAAGAGGGGCATGGTGAGCTACAGCGTATGGGGCAGCAGCAATCTGGATGGAACAAGAGAAAAAAATCGAATAAATTTCTTGACAAAATTCTCACTCAATTTTTTTCAAGGAAATGAAATAAATTTAACCAGAGAAGTTAAATAAAAATACTCCTTACAGCTGGAGCACCATAGCTGGCAATGGCTGGTGAAGTGTAAGCAACTCCAGCGGAGGCAACACCCAAAAGGGCGAGGAAAGACACGACCTATTATTGACAAAGGCAAAAATATGAGTCACACAGTCACACAGACACTATAAAATATATTTGTTGGGAAACTTGGACTCTCTAGAAGATGGAATTTTTCCAAAGTAATTTTTCCATATTTCCACATACCTTGATCATTTTGCCGTTGAGTAAAATAAAAAGTTGTTCACTTTAGTATTAAACTGGTGAAGTTGCTCTGAAGCTCTGTGTTATCCAAGGAGTGAGCAAAGTGTGATTGTTGATGAGGAGACTGAAGGTGGTGTAGTATTTATACTTTAGATCATTCATGGGAGGAGGACTTGATCAAGAGGATGTGAGGATGACCAAAAGCAAGGGACATGACATGTATAAGGAGTATTGGAATTGTAGCTCCTCCAACCTAGGTACATTTTGTCATGGGGTTTCCTTCATAAAAGGTAGAGCAAGATAGTGAAAGGATAGCGATGACGAACAAAGTGGTTAGATGCGTTTGAATGAAAATATACACACACCTTGTGCCGTTTGAGGAGAGCTACCTCTCAGAGACGTGTAGCTACAAAATTACATAAGAATTTTTGGTGGTGATCCTGATCATTATCGAGAATTGGATTAGAGCAGAATTCGAGTGGACTTCCATTGTACTCAAGCTTTTGCTCTGATCCGATCAAACAGTAAATAAAATGTGAATAGGGTTATCAATTTTCGTCCGTCAAATGACATCTTCGTGTAGAGACCTATTGTTGTTGTTAATTGTGCTTAATGATGACGGTCACTAGCACGTGCGGAGTCACCAGTATGACAGGAAATTCTGGGTAATGGGCTGATCTCTTTTATTTTTTTTCAGAGTAATTATTGAAAAGTAGTAAAATGTTTTATTATTTGCTAGTACCTAACTTAAAGTACCTTGATAGGGATGATGGGTGTATATTCCGTTATGCAAAGGTGTCTTAATTAGTTGAGTCATCCATGACGAAGGTCAGCTAAGAAAAAAAAGGGTTCAACTGGTTTTAGTTGGCCTTTACATCTCTCCGTGATTCTTTTTCATCGGCAAACATGACAAGAGGGATATCCCAGAAAGATTCTTGTGACCTTGTCATTAAAAAGGAACAACGTCAACTCAAAATAGGGGATTTGACTCAGCGAACTGAACGAAGAATATATGTATAAAAATTCATAAGACTTGAATGGCTTTTGATACAGATAACAAGAGAGAGAGAAAAAATATGACCTGAAACGAGAACCATTAATTATGAGAGTTGGTTTATTGTAGGCACCACCCAGTCGGCGTTGTTAAATGTACACCACCTTTGCTTTGCTCAAGAGAGAGAGATCAAATGACATTCAATTTCATTCATTTTACATATTACAATTGTAATAATCATAATGGTAATGGGAACTGTGTGTAATATGGAGAGTGAAAAACAAAAATGATTTTTCATCAGGTATTTTTCCATTCCCTATTGCAAGACATATTGTCAAAAGGGATTTTCTTTTTCCTTGTCATATCACTTTTTTGCAAGGTAACTCCTCGTCACAGTGGCACTTCCAAATGTCTAAAGTCAAGTCTTAAATTTAATCCTGTTTGATTAACACGTGATAATAAGGAGGAGTTGTATAAGGTCTACCGAAATAGGGCATCTTGCAATTGTAAATATCAGTCATCCTCCTCACGACTGATGACTGGGTATATTAAAAAGTGGGACGGAGAGTATTATCCCGTCTCAAGGGATAAAAATCAATATGATATAACTTTAATCTAGATTTTGTATCAAGTGTCAGCCAGCGGTCTGAAAAACAATATTAGAAAATGTAACAATCATAGTTTTGAGATGGTGCGTTGACTATAGGCTTTTAAAAAAATTAAATGGATTTTAAAATTGAGATGATGAATACATTTTTAAAGGAGATTTTCATATAAGGCTTATTCTCTCTGTAATGCGTCATCTTTTTCTTTTTGTTGATTCCGACGCTTGAAGATATAATATGCTCACGTATGTATGTCTGTTGGTACAGCGTCTGCTGGGTGTGGACCTCGTAAAAATACAGCGATCACCATCACCCCTCTTGACTCAATAAAAAATGGTGTTTTAATCATCATTTGTGCATTGATAAATGAGAGGTAGACAAGTTGACTCTCTCGAGTGAAATGAACTTTGATGTGAGTGTTTTATAGACACTTTTCATATTTCGTTTTACAAGGATTGAGCACTACCTTATATGTAAAGAGATGGATGGGTTTTGATGGGATTTCATAATAGAATTTTGAGGGTTGCATACACCGTGGGTGCGGTAAGGGGGAGAGGAAATGATCCTATTTTTACTTCTGTGTTTAGACATCCTTGTGGAGGAGATTCTCATGGATTTAGACCTCAGCAGGACGTTAGGAGGGAAAGGAGAGAATTGTGTCATTTGGCTTTGTTACAAGGAGCCAGGATGAATAAAAAGGGGACAGATGATATTAAACCGTAATTGCATTGTGCACAGCGTATCATTTAAATTTTTATTATTTCCATCCCTTTCATTGCCTTGTAGTAAGGACGAGCAAATAAATGCATTTTTGATATGTATGTGTTGTGTTGTGACTGTCTGCTTACAAAAGCAATTAGAGGAGGACGTGATATTCTTGTCCTGCGGTTTCAAGAGTATTAATCAAAATCGAGAGAAGAAAATGTCTTAATCATGCAAACACAATTAAATAGGTAGATTTAATTGTTTGGCCTTGTTTGACCTACGAAATATTGAGATTATTTGAAGGAATCTGAGCAAAATTGCTGTAAGCTATACAACTGCATAACATGTTAAAAAATTATGTTGTAATTTGCAAATATTTACTGTTGAGGACCCTCAAGCTTATCGTAATAATAGCTCTTTTTCATAGTTGATCTTGAATGGAATTTTGGTGAATGAGCTACTATAAATTGGATTGAAATTAAGATGAATAAATCAAAATTGAGCTGTAAAAAATAGATATGCGTAAAAATAAGGCGTACGCTAATTCATAATTGTCATCAAGATAAAACTTGCTACAGTTGCATGATGCGTGCTGATCACATATAAAAATGTCACACACTACGCACTCAATCAAAAGGCTGGCCTTTTTTCCTTTGTCATGTGAAAAATATTCGAGCACTTGAGCTACTTATTGAGAGAGATATGGAGAGATGAGATGAGAAGAGAGAGAAAATTAGCATTCTTCATTAGGATCGACGTTGGTAGTGGTATTACGCAATTCAAAACATTTATTAGATCGTCAGAGCAATCCTCACACAAGAAGAAATCATGCCGATGGTGAAGCTTGTGATGGTGATTATATGACATAATATGAGAACAGATATGATATGGAAATGAGAGGATGAGTTTGATTGAACAGGTAATCTGCACAGAGCATATGCAATAGCAACAGAGATTAGAGAGAAAAAATAGAGATCATATTATCAAGCCGAAATAGTAATTAGCATTGCAACTAAATGCACAAGCCATGTAATTTGTTTTTAAGTTAGAAGTTGTTTTTATTTTTTGAAGAAAAAAAAGTAAGTTAAAAAAAATTACAAAAGTGTGCCGCTTGCTATACTGCAAGTCATTTTAGATTTAATTGCGTTCTTCCCATTTCAAAAGAAATGTGTATCGACAAGTTGTGAAAAAGTTTAAAAATTTTGTAATGAGCAGAGGAATGTAGAGAATAATATGATTGTTGGATAAAAAATGACGAAATGCAACAGTTGCCCCTCTTCTTTTTGTTTCAACTGTCAAGTTTACTCCGTTGAAGTTCAAGGGAGAATAATAAATTGCGTCTGGTTGGCTGAATTACATGGTTGGAGTGAATAAATGACAATGTTCCGAGCAATTACTTTAGTTATATAAAATGTTGAGGTACTTAATTATATTTAAATAGGCTAGAGCTCTTCAAACAAGTAATGCTATAAAATGTGTTTTCCAAGCTCACGCAACATTTTTAGTGGAGATGGATAATTAAGAAAATGTGAGAAGGATCGGCATTTTGGCAATTGTAAAACACATTGATTATTGATGCTGTGTGAAAGAACGTAATAGAAAATTAGAGCGTGATAAAATATTATATGATGTGTGTGCAATCTAGGAGGGATTGATGGAGGGTGCACTCCCTTCAAAATCAAACGATATTGGCTGGGCTCGTGATTAGGATCACAATTAAGAGAGAAAAAATCATTCTAGTTAGCTCAACGAAATGGAAAAGGTCGACAGTGATTTCACAGGGATATAAACTGGGCTCGGTCGACTGTAATTTTGATTATTATTGTGATTATTTAATTCCAATTAAACGACAAAGTTTTTACCAACCGCTTTGCATACTTACTTGCATCGTATTCCACTCACTCCTCTAGAATTACACTGAGAAAAGGGTTCATGGATGACGTTTACAATTAAAATGGCTAATGGAGAATTTGAGAGTGTTGTTATTCAGTTATTCCTAATTCTAATTACTACTTGAGGACTTGGGCCAGTTGGGGCAAGGGCGATGGGAATTATTGGCCAAATTTTATAGCCAACTTATTGATACATTTTTTTTCTGGAAGTTTCCCTTTCATTTCAAGGCTACATTGTGCATGTTCCCTCGAAGGGAAGATTTTTAGACTTGGGTAGACACTATTGCTGGCCAGATTCGGTTTGCTAAAAGGTGAGGTTAACATGACTATGACCAATTATGATTTTTAATTTATGTGCATATTCTTTGAATATAAAAATCATGCAAGCTATTTTTCTTGTTTTAGCAAATTTCTTGTCCTCCCTTTAGCAATTTAATTGAAAAACATGAGGAATTTGATGTAAAACAAGATGGTGTGATAACGGAGAGAAAAAAATTTGGCGGAGGAAACAAGCCGAGGGGCTTAATGCACAAAAAATGCAATTTAGATTACAAGCTGAAAAAGAAATTAGCATAAAATATGCATACTTTGCATATTATTATCGAAATTGGAAGGAGAGATAAATATGCTGATAATGTCATCATTTACAAAATTACAATTTACACACATGATGATCATGATGATGACTATGATGATTTTAGGGATTGTAGACGATATGTGACATAACTGGTTCATTGCATCTTCCAATTCATCTCGCTCTTTATATGGCTTTTTTAAATCCTTCAAGGGAATGGCTTCTGTAACAAGAATTCGAGATTGCAGAAGAGCAGAGAGGAACGTGATATTTTTTCTTTCAATTCATTCATGCTGAAGTGCAGCAGGTGGTAGTGTGAAATCATCCACCTGTAAAAGAAAAGCAGAGCAAAAACGAAAAGGAATGTAAAAAAAGATGCAATTTAGTAATATCCTCTTGTCATGATCTGTATTTTTGGCTGAAGCAGTAAATACGTCAAGTTCACGGGGATCTTGACCATAAATTTATTTGAAGTTGTGTAACGATTTTTTCTCTACTACACCATTACACCCAGTAAAATGACACTAAAGAGTCATGTTTGAAGATTTGAGAGGGGCAATAACAATGGGCGGAATTGACATGGTCGTATAAGAATTGAAGATGTAAGAAGAGGGGAACGTGGACAGAGAAGAGAGGAGAGTCATGTAGAAAAAGAATATTTGGTGTGATTGTGACTGTATACTTGTATGATATGATTTCGTTGAAGATTTTTTTAGGGTACATCTTAAAAAGTATCGTCAACTTTTGCTAATCTTCTTACTCCTTACTCATCATCATTGTTGAACGGGATTGCATAAATATTTACTTTACGCATAAATGTTCTCGAGCTAATAACTTTTCTTCGATTTCCAATGAAATTCGTGGCTGGGGATAATTGTACTAATCTGATTTTGATCATTATTATAGATGATATGTGCAATTGGTAATTTTTATGAGTCAAGTAATTGTTAAGGTGAACATGTATGAAACTGCATAAGAGTGCAGTTGTAACAGTAGAATTTTTTTATACGGAAAAGAGGGCAAATTGTCCAAAGACGTAAAATATGATGTGAGAAAGGTGACTTACATGTGATGGAGCCACCCAAGGTGCATTTCTGATATTGCCATAATTTTACTTTTTTTTGAAAGAGGGCAAACAAGACTGCATAACAATTAGGTTCATTAGCTCACCTTCAAAATTGGCTTTTACGACTACCTCTTCTGCAAGCAGCTCGTAAAAAGAGAGAAAAACATGCAAAATCTGTCACAGATAATATATTCCACATAGCTTCGTGATTTTCGAGTCGGAGAGTCTGTGTGGAGTATAGCAGTAATAGAGGGAGATTTTTAATTGGATTGGATATATGTTTTGTGTGGACGTGTGTGGTGAATTGTGGTGCAATAGGAAAAGAAGAATATTTGCATATTTTCAATCAATCGCTAAAATAAACTTTTTATTTATCTTCAAATTGGAGATAAATTGAAGAGGTTGACATGAAAAGAATTATAGCATTTCGTGTCCAACAAACAAAAATACACAAAGAAACAATTACAGGTATTGTTAGAAGAGGGGAAGATGGAATTTTATTGGTACAAATTATAAATTAATGTTAACCTATTAAAATCGACAACAACAATTATACTATCACAACAAGCTTTTTACTGACTGCTGTTTACTCGTCTGAAGCGTTCTAAACTGCCACGACTTGAGATTGAAGGATTTATTTCTTCGGAAAGAGGTACACTTGGAATTGAAGGGTATGAGGGAAACGGGGTATTGCCTGCGGAGGTTGGGGTGGTTTCGATACTTTGGGGTTGTGCTTCAGCTGTTAATTGGTCTTCGTATTGAACTCGTTTTTGTGATCGGGAAGGGTAGCTGCTGCTAGCCTTTTTTGTTTCAATTGCCGGGGTGTATAAGACGTTGTCACGTTTTAGAGAAGAATTCTTTAAGATGGGGCTGATAAGGCTTGAAGGAAATGAACGTGGAGGGGGCATGTCGACAATATCCTTTTGAGTTGAAGTGAATCTAGCAGCTTTCTTTGGAGGATCTTCTGATTCCTCGACAGCTTCGTCCTGAGACATAAAAAGATCTTGACTGAGAGCCGTATCATCTGGGAAATGAAGGGATGTCTCGAACTCTTGGTCGTCCGTGTTGGCAACAATGTCTTGAGAGTTTTCAGGGGATCTTTTGCTGTACTGCGTCTCCGGAACAATGACACGAAATTGGCTAGTCTTGGCTTTGGTTTTAGAATAAGACGGTCCAGGAGAAGGTGAAGTACTCCGTCTGTCATCTTTAGGTAGCTTCTTTTGAAGTGTTTCAAGGTAAACTTTCTCAGTTGCCCATAGTTCAGGGAAACCCAAAGTGGTCAAGATTTTTTCGGCTGCAATGTAAAAGTTTATAAAAAAGTTACAATTGAATTTGACATGGAGCAATGGTGGGTATTTACTGGGAAGCCCTACGAAATACTAAACAAACCTTGAGCGTAATATTCCTGCAAAGCATCCTTCGGAAAAGCAATGTGTAAAGCGCTGGGTGTGTCTTTTGCAATTACAGCAGAGGACTGCATGGACGCTTCCATTAGAGAAATTGCAGTAATTGCATCATGAAGGAGGACGCATTCCCTGTACATAAACTTTGCATGGGCTTCCGACAATCTGAACAAACTTTCCAAGAGACGAACTGTTGTGCGGGATTTACAGCGGGTTGCAGAATCCCGTTGTAGTTGATAGTACTTGCCAATAACTCGGCGAACGTCTGCAGTCATTTCCGGTTTCTTGTCCTGAGAAGATGAAAGTTATTTTTTTATTTTTGGACATTTACAGGAACAGATTGTAATTAAGCGGGAAATGCAAGCTTACTTTGATTACGACCAAATACGACTGTAACCGGTCCATAGGCCAAATCCCAATATTCAAGTTGATTTCTTTTTTAGCTTTTTTTGCAACTTCTGCATATGGATCTTTATCCGTCAATATGAACTCACTTAAGAATCTATTTGAAATCAGACACAGGTGAATTTTATATTATCAATCCATAATATATGCGTAAAAATATTGCGAGTTTGACTTACTCATCCCAGGATTCACTATATCCATCCTTGAGCACAACGACCAAATCGAAACGAGACAGTAACGGGCCAGCAAGTCCCAGGTTCACTTCAAGATCATCATCAGAATTGTATTTCTGCATTTTGGGATTGGTTGCTGCCAAAATTGTACATCTGGTGCTTAGCTTACAAACGATTCCAGCCTGACGGAATGCAATGCAAATGCAACGCAATTAACTTAATGTGTGTTGAATACAACTGAAGTATATGTATTTATAAAGGAGTCCTAAAGATAAAAGTAATGTGTTGACATGCTAATTTTGTAATATCTTTATTCTAATTTTAAAACTGTTTCATTTACCTTTACTGCGGATGCGGTAAGACCAGCGGAAGTGGTCCCAGTTCCGTTTGTTATTACAGAGCGAGGACAAAGTTTGGATGCGTATTTTAAAAACTGAGATTTTCCAGTACCTGAGAAAACGCATTGTTAAAATTTGACAATGAGTTCATGAAAATGTAATATGCAATACTAGTATTTAAAAAAAATAATACCTGGGTCTCCAACAAGAAGCAAATGTGAGTTGCCACGAATAGTTGAACCTGGACTTTGCTTTGTCACGCCTCCAGCTAGCACCATGAATAGTGACAACTTTACAGTGTACATTCCATACATCTATATGAGAAATAAAATAATATACGTTAACGTTGAAGCAAATTATAATTTTTATACTTAATGACAGCATAGCAATTAGTAAAGTACCTCTGGGCAAAAGGATTTTAAGATGTGATTGCGACCTTCAAACGGATTGTGTTCGTAGAGCCCCCAAAACTTGTCAAATGACTCGAGCAATTCATCAGTGATTGTGACCGCAGTTCGGTATTCATTTTGAACCCGAACATAATTTGCTTTGAAAACCATTTCTGCACTAAGGGGCTGATGAAGGCGAAAAGGTCGCCATCGTAGAAACAAGTTTCCACTAAAAAAATAATCAATCAAAAAAATGAGGTTCAATAGGATTTTGAAAAAAACTCGTACACTTTTGTATGTAAAAGTACTTACGACATTATAACATCATCGCCAGGCTTAACAGCATCAACCAAATCATCCTCCAAAATGACTGTAAGAGCCTTGGGCATTATACCAAAATCCATCTGGCTGATTGGTTCCTAAAAACAATGTGACCGTTACAGAAAAGGTATTCCTACACTAACTATGGAGTGGCACTAAATATGAAATCCCTGTCATAACTTCTACTCACCTGCAATTTAGCTTCTTGGTAATCCCTAAATCGAAAATGGCTGCCTTTATCATCCCCCTCATAAAGCTCCACTTTTGCTCCAACACAACGATTATCACATTTATCCAGTGTTCTTGGAAAGGCATGGCATCGACTAGCAGGGGCTTCAAAAGACATGATGTTTCTACATTTATTGCATCGGTAAAACTTTGAAAATTCCAACAGTTTGGGAATTGAACATCGAACAATGGATCCAACAAGAGTGACATATCGTCCTGCTTCTTTACACCCTGGAAACTTGTCCATGCATCGATCCCAACATGTCGGCATGCACTCCAGTCGAACGTGAACATTCCGCTTCATTGACAAGTTCTGTTTATCGACTGCATTATCATAAACATTTAGCAAGGCGTGTAAAGCACCTCGGTCACATCCACGTAATACGTCATCTGGGTTTAGGAGAAGGTCACTTAGTACACATTTACAGTCGCTACTGTTTAGCGCTAAATAACTGGAAAAACAGACAAAAATTATATCACACAAAAGTTGACTTCAATAAGATCAAAGTTCAGATCATATCTGTAGTGTAGTGTTAATTAGCTTCTACACTTACTCAACATTTATAGGGAAATGTCTGTTAGGATTAGGATCTTGTAAAATCTTTAGCATTTCATCTTGAAAATCCTGTAACATATACTCGCAGAATTCTTCTACAAAAATCAAATGTGAAAATTAATCATAGTACTTATTGGAATTAAACTAGGATTAGGATATTTACTTTCATATTTATCAGAAGGGGAAGGTTTTCGATTTTCCTTGAACGACATCTCGATTATGAGTCAGTATTCGTTTCGATCTCCTCCTTGTTTTGTGTATCAAGCTCACTCAAACGCTTTTCCAGTTTGACTATCATACGACGAATATAAAAGTCTTGGTACTCTGGAGGAAGTACGTGCAAATTGCTAATCACCTTCTCCAATGTTCGGTAGCCCTGTAAAAAATCAAAAACAAAATGTTCAAAATTAGTTCGTGTCGAAGTGTTTGGTTTTTTACAGAGACACATGTGAAGTGAAAAACTTACTAGTTGAGCTGGAATCAAATCTTTATTTCCGTAAGGATCCTTTTTGTCATACAAGTCAGCACTCAAGTTTTTCCAAAAGACGTTCACGGAAATACTAAAATCGAGAGCGGTGACGTTGTGAAACCAGAGTGCAGGAATAAAAACAATGTCTCCTTCTTCTAAAACCACTTCTAGGCTTTTCACATTGGCAAACTTTGGAAATTGATTTAAATCAGGGGTGTCAACATCCACAATTTCAGATTTGTCCCCGTCCAAGTACAAGTTTAATGCTTCATCAGGTGGATAAAAGACGATGCGTTTTCGTCCTCTGATTTGAATTAAAATGTTGTCACATGTGTCGTAATGCGTCCACAGCTGCAAATGAGGTGAAGTGATACGAAAGACGGACGAAAAGAAAGCCTCTTTGGGGAACAATTCAGGTATGGTAAGATCCGCAGCGAGGGTTGGAAAGTGAACGGAAATGTCGGAGACGTCCTTCCCTCTGAAAAATACAAAATAAACAAGTCAGCTTTACACAGACAGGCAACAGATGATAGATTTAAAACAAGCATAAAAATACATCAATAACCCTTGACCCTACCTAGGATCTTCTCCAAGTGACCTCAGATACCAGTAATAGTTGTACTTGTCTTCATCAATAGCTTCGTTTTTCAGTCCAGCACAGAGATGAATTAAATGCTGGAAACTGATAGTATCGTAGATGAAGTTTTTCCTTCTAAAATCCAACTGTTTTTCTTGACTCTTGTGCACTTTCACTTTCTTCTCGGGAGGACAATTTTGAATCAGATAGTCAGCTGTCCACTTGTCCCGACAGGGTCCAATGTCATGGCCACGGAGGACGACAGGCTTACGGGTTTTATGGAAGGCGGTGTTAACTGCTGTTTCGAAATCTTTGTTTGTATCTACTGGAATGACGGGCACGTCTGATTCAAAATGGTTATTTACAGTTGTAGCTGCAATGATACAAGTACTCCAAGCAGGGTTTGCCGGCGGCTGGCGTTTTTCCAGCGTGTTTTGAGATTCCAAACTCATGAGGACGTTCACTTCACTTCGTCATTCGTGCTGACAGCTGATGATATGAGTTTACAATATGCTCTTTGTTTTTTATGAGGTCAAGGTCAACGAATGAGTTTTCAATTTTTATTCAAGCATGACGGAGGACACATGAAAATGTAAAATAGGTTCTCGAATTTTTCGAAATGCACAACTTCAACTTCAAGTTTTCATTGCATTTCATCCCACCTCATGTATGTGCGATCGAGAGTTTCAGTTGTTGTGTCATTGTGGATTTGTGCATAACAAAGTGCAAATGCACACTTCTACTTTCTGGAAGAAAAGAGCAACAATTTATTTACCGCTCAAAAAATATTTTCAATGGTTATTCTGAAGCAATGCATGTGGGTTACAGCCTTTGCAAAGCGAACCTGACAAAGTGATGAGACTTGGTCGACTTGTGTGAGATAACCAGATCCAGCCAGCTAGCTATATGAAGTACATAATAGCGGAAGCGAATAGTGAAGTGAACATCATTCCGCTGGGTTTGGGAATTTTGGGATCAGGTCGGTTGTGTGTACTGTGTACGGAACGGATGGGTAATATCCATCCATATCCATATGTATATCTGTATATCTTTGCGTGCTTTTACTTACAAAAGTACACATTTCCTTTCGTGTCATGACAAATGGATAAAGGATGCAAGCAATCAAAGTAATAGCTTTGCAGGCTTTGCTAGGCACATTAATTATGCTGATGCCGATATGATTCAATGAGATTAATATAATGGTGTGAACTAAGAATTGCAAATTGTATTCTAATTCTAATTGCGTTGCGACTTGCGAGGAATCGGAACGGATTGGATTGATGCAGTCACCCACCAATTCCGAATATCTGTTACCCTGTTTTTGTCAATATCTCCCAATATAATCTATTATCAGCATCAGGTCGGGCTAGTTGGGTATGACGATGAAAAGCGAGTAGCGAGTTGCATAAAGCCCATATTTCCAAAGTTGGTTGTGTCCAATTTCCTTTTTGATGTAGACACCGTTCCTGAAAAAATGAAATTGACTTATATACTGATGATTCGGGGAATGAATACTATTAAGCCAGATATTCGTTTTTGATGTATAATATAATCATGTTACATTTACATTATGTATCAATTATTGTGCTAAGTATTATTATTGTGCTATTATTGTACTCATTCACAAGAACAATCACTTCTGCGATAATAGTTAAAAGACTGGAAGACTGACAGCTTTGTTCCTCCCAGTCCCCCCAAATATACTTTTCCCCATGATAAGCAAAGGAAATGGGAATATCCGATCTGAAACTCGATAAGAACCAATTAACTCTCTTACTAAAAGATGACAACGATTGCATCTCCTATATGACCTAAAGCTCCTTATCGGCTATTTGTAGTATATAGGAAATCACGAAAAATTAAGCAGCCCCAGCCCCATTGCGAATCTGTTGAAACGAAGGGTGCTCAAATTTCTTACTCGACACTTTCCAGCCTATCATATAGGTCCATGCAGTTAAGGCGAATACACAGAAATTGGTATACATCAAGGAACTGTTATAGTTAATAATCCCGCGTAACTCTCAAAATCAGTGAGAGACTTGGTGAGGAAGGAATTAAAATGCTGGATGATGGAATATTGGTGTTAGTTAACATGTATGCAAAGCTGATATGTGAATTAGTCAGAATGTGCAGTGTCAACAGTTCAAAGTTAATATCATGCACTTTTTTATTCAAGTTCTGCACAACTTGTATGATATGATTTGTATTGCAAAGAAAAGAATATTGAAAGGGAAACAGGATTGATATTTTGATAGAGTTTTTACTTGGATGATTCATGACTTGTATACAATATTAAAAATAGAGAAATATTATATCTTCACAGTTTCGTCTATTTAAAATAAAGAAAACTGAAATCCATAGTGGCTGACTATATATCACTTAATTAGAGCTAATCATAGTAAAAATATATTAGCAACAGAGTTTAAAATGAAGAATATATGAGAATATTTAGGTAATTTATCATCGCATAGCCGAAAAAGTAAAACCGTGTCGTGTACGATCATTCTTCTTTTTTCGCATCTTCTGGTGGGTCATCCTCGATAACTGTTATGCTATAAAAATAATTCAAAAATCAATCATTAATATAGTTAGCTTGCGTTCTAATTGGATCACACCACCGGAATTAAAATAACTGGCGGAGGAGAAAAGTAGATCATACCATGGAATGGAAGAAATGAATAGTCTCCACAACTCAGGATTGGAAATGTTTTCCTTGACTGACTTTGCAGTTTCCCATAACCTTGAAAATAATGTGGTGAGGTAGACAATGACGCTGAAAAATAGCCCCACTAAACCCTGCTGTTGAACTTCTCCAGCTTTATTTTTGACGTCCATCTTGAACCTGGTATTTAGTGGTATATATTATATGATAACTCCCAAGGGTCTAATTTGAAGGTACTTAATAAACTGTAGGGATCAACCTCACACAAAAACACAAGACGGAGGAAATGGACTGTGTTCTCGTTGAGAGACAAACGAGAGCACAAAAGAGAATGAGAATATACCAGCTTTGAGGGAAAAGCTGATGCTGATGATTGCTCAAGCTTGTAAGGGAAGAAAAATGATTTTTTTTCTTGATATAAAATAAAAATCAGGTACTCACTCAGCAAAAACTATATACGTAAGGAGGCTCACCACCTTTAAAAAAATATAAGGAAAAGATAACAGAGTTTCTCAACGTTGGCAAGAACACTTGACACACATTGAGGATTTGACGATTCAAATGTAATATTTTGATGATAACTCAAAAATATGTATAGGCATTTCACGTGTGTTAGTTATAAAGTAGGTAAAAATGTGCATTTATAGTAACATGTAACATTGCATGATTTCCGGAGGATTTCATTCAGCTTGTATTGGATGACGCATATGTAAAATTGTATATTTTTGAGGTGATATGCATAATGAAATCGTGAATATCGTGAATCGTGATGTTAAAAGGTATTTCATATAGCACTTATGCATGAGCGACCGGTTTCACTATTTCACTCTGCTAACACACAACAAACCAAAAATATTATGATTGTTATAAGATTGGCATACGCTCCACTGTTAAAACCAAAGTCAAAAGTGGCTCCTTGCAAGAAGGTGGGTTAGGGTTTAAATGTGTGCGTGAAAAATATCTGTATAAATTGTGCACATTATATGATGACCACTATTGGGTTACGATTTAAGAATACAGATAGGTATTTCCTTAAAGGTTTACCGTTGCTGGTTGAATTATATGAAATGTAAGGAAAGTATGAAGGGTTTAATTTTTGTGAGAGGACTGTAAGCATTGCTCTGCGTGGCTTATAATTTGGTGAGAAAATATAAGATACAACCACACACGTAGGATTGTGTGTTGCGTGTGCACTTAGAGATAAATACGAATGGGAAATATAAAGCAAATATAGGGATCTAGATATAGTTCATTTCATCACTTGCACTGGTACTGGTCATTGTTTTATGAAGTTGGACGACAAGATAGCTAAGGTAATTTTTTGGACTGTGGAGCCAGTGTCATTTGTGTGGTGAGCTACTTTTGTATAGTGCAGTTGCACGCGTTAGATTTTGGTGAGGTTTGTGTGTTGTCTCATAAGATAAAAGTTTTATGTTGGCTTGTGTCTTGCGTCATATAACAATGCATAAAATGAAGGAGTTTAAGTGAGATAGGTTATAAAAAAATTATCAATACTTGACTTGTGTGCATAATAGAATAGAGTGCACACACAAGTCTAAATGTCAATTTTCGTTTGTGGGTTATTTTACTATTACATAAAAAGTAGGAGTGCAGCAGTTGCATGAGATCGATGACCAGCAGTTGAGTCTGCGATTGCAGTGGGGCTTGTGGGCTTCTTCTTTAACGACTTTGTGGTCTTCCTGATGATGAAATTAGAATGATTAGATGATTGGGATTGCAGGCGTGATTTTAAGCAACAAGTGTGTATTTTGTTATTTTGGTTTGGTGTGTTGTGTTTATGTGGGGCTCAATCAAATGGCAACAAAGGACGCGACGTGATCATGCATAACGTAGATTTCTGCATAAAAATATGTTTTCTTGTTGCTGCTGGCATGTTGGGTTTGATCCAAACAAACATCAAGTCCAAAGTTAGTTGTAATGTTTCAACCGTACGTATTTCATTTATATTAGTTGCGAATCACATCTTACAGGGTTTACGGTGATGTCATGATGAGTGATGACTAATTTGCAAAAGGTAAAGGTTTCTTCGGTTTGATGTTCGTTGCCCTTGCATTTGTAATAGGAGGAAAATGATGTACTTGGTAAGTATGTTGAGAAGTACTTCATTCATATTTCATATAAATACTCGTATTTGTAAATAGTTTCGCAGCTTCAGGGTCAATAGCAATATTGGAAAATACAGTGTAAAATGGTATAATTAATTATACAATGACATGTCGTTAATTTTTTCTTTAACAATTTGAGTTCATTCCTATCTTGATCATAAGATTCTTATTACGGTAAATAACTTTTAGATGAGGAGCGTCATAGTCATATATTTTTTATTTATTATAAACATAAATATATTTATTATACTCAAAAAAATAAAATATTGCATCTACTTCTTGGAACTAGTAGAGCCACTTGGTATTCTAAACGCTTGATAAGTATAAAATAAACTTCCAGCAGTGCTATTTTGTAGAAAAAAGGAAGAAGAAATATTTTACTCAATTAAATTAAATTGATTTTCATAAGAAAAATGATTGAATAGTTAAAATCTCCCTTACCAAATATTTAATCCGATAAAGTTAACCCAGTGGAAGATATAATCTCCTCCAACAAACATGCCTGCATAAGTTATCACAATGTCTTTAAGACAACCAACGACCATCGTGGTGAGGGCGGAGTTGACATGAGTGCAGAGAACCATACTGATATTGAGAACAAAGCCTAGTAAGCAACTAGCGAGAAATGCTGCGATGAAACCGTAATTATTCCAGGATTCGAAGTCAACTGCTTTCTCAATATCTCCAGTTAGCTCAGCCACTACCAAGCCGGGCAAGACGATGAAAAGAGAGTTGTAAAAGAGAAGTCCATATTTTCCAAAGTTGGTCGTGTCCAGTTTCTTTTTTATGTAGACGCCATTCCTACAGAGGAAATTGATGTATATTGATGGGTTCGGAAATGAATGGTGATATTTGAGGTATCAGATATGTGACTTACGAGGCGGTAAAGAAATTGTTGATGGTGACCATCAGATATCCGTAAAAGGTGAAACTGAGATCTTTCGCTGATGCTATTAACGCTCCAAACACCATTGTTAGTACAGAGAGCTTGACACTTAGTGACGGTTGAGATCTATACAGAATCAAATATCAGATATGTCAGAAATCTCAGTACCTCAAGAGTACTTAAATCCTTAAATGTGCAGTATGCATCTTTCCTCAACGCTACTTTGCTAATTTAATTATAAATAAAATGTGGACGCATAACTCACCCAAGAACAATCACTTCAGCGATGACAGTAAAAAGAATGGAAAACTTTCGAAGAGCAGTGAGCATCGGAAGACTAACAGCTTTAGTCCCTCCCAATCCCGAATATGCATTTCCCATAAAAAGCAAAGGAAGTGGGAAGATCCTTCGGAATGTTCCTCGCTCCAGGGGTGGGAATTCAATGAGATCTAACTCTCTTGCTAAAAAGATTACAACGATTGCGGCTCCTATTTGACCTAACGCTACTACTTGGTAGGAAGGAAACCTTAAAAAACAGAAAAAAACAATTAGCTTTTAAACAGTAATTCTTATATTCTAATATTCTAATTAACTCACATATAACTCGTAAGCACAACTTTATTCGCCATTGTGATGACTGTAGAAGAAATAACGTAAAACAAAGCAGCCCCAAGGCGGATCCATAAAGGATGCTCTATTTTCTTGTGAACTTCAACCTTTGTCTTTTCTGGAGACAAGTGGTCAATCTTTATATTGAAATCTTCGCCCTTTCTTGAAGGACTATTGTTATACGCTTCACCCTCCTCGTTTAAAAACGGGTCCACCAACTCTGCAGGCTCAATTATGCGATGAATTTTCGGCTTTGGGTTTTTACTCGACATCTTCGGGCCCGTCATCTTGGCCAATATTGAGGAGATGAATGTACTGAAACTGGTAAACAGAATGGAACCGTTAGTCAGCATCTTCATAAGTTTAAAAATATCTTATTATGAAACCATTTGTGGAAATGGAGAATGGAACGATGAGTGCAAAAAAATGCGTAATTTATTCTTAAATAGCGGAATAGTAAAGCTTGTGAATTGTGATGTTGCATAATGAGGTCATTACAGAGACTCACGCAAAAATACAAAATGATTTTTTTACCAATATTACCAACTCAATGACGTTCTTCGAAAAGTCAATCGTATAAGGAAAGTTTGACAGGTGGATTTGATCTTGAGAGTATGGCTTCAATGTTAACTTTCTTTTCCGCTTTATTCAATGTCGAATGTCAATAAAATGCCAAATGAAAGGATAAAGTAGAGCAGTAACTGATATTGAGTATAAAAATAGTAAATATTTTGAATTGATTTCGAATCTTTGAACAATCCCGCCTTCCCTATATTCTATGGTAAACATCAGTGTCTAAAAAAGAGGTTGTAACTTCCTCTTTAATAAAATGCTTATTAAACTTAATTTAAAATTAGATAATTATTAATCTATCGGACTAGTTAATACAGCGTCTAAAGCTAACTCTAATTAACAGATCAAATTCTCTTCTTATATCGCTTATTTAGTTTGGGGAATGGGGGAAATTGTGTGATTGCTATCATGCAAGATTTTGTTCCACAAGCACATCAGATCCTCTCGAAAAATTTCCCTCGAGGGACATAAGCCACAGCTTTGAATTTCCTTTTCTCATTCCACTTTTGACTTTTGCAGAGCGGTCGATATTCTATAATGTCGAAGGTGAACTCTCCCCAAATGTTGCGGATTTCGGGTTCATAATTGTAAGCCTTTTTGTCCCATTTCTTGTAGATTGGAAGCGAGCCCCAGGTTCTGCGAAGGGCGAGCCTTTCTTGAAAGTTGGACCTTGATGTGTGCACCAGAATTGGCATTATTCTTACATCTTGAGGGCCGGGTGAGGCTTTGTCACAAATATGTTCATTATTTTTCACCCAAGTGAAGTTATTTAAATTGAGGAGGTTAGGCTCTTCCCAGAATTGTAGAATTTTATCGGTAGTATTTACTTCAACTATTCTGGTTACATTTTCTGCTTGTTCATTCGAGTCGTTCATAAATTCACGCTTGTTCCCACTTGAGAATTTCGCAAATTTTTCAGACATGCGGACAAAGGCTAGACGGGTTTCGGCAGAGTTGATGGCTTCATAAGTTGAAAACTGGAGGAGAAAGCCAATAGCCACTGCGGCAAGGAAGATGGGCACCTTTTCACAACAATATGATAAATATTTTAGTCGAAAGTAAAAATAAATATGGACGAAATGTTTATGTTGGACTACTCACCAAATAGATGATTCTCCTTCGCCGGTTGTCCACTCCTGCAGTGATAATGCTCACGTCGCCATTCTTCATTTACCAGTATGCAAGATACGCCAACAGATAACCATAAATGAGAGAAGGATGATAAGTTATGCTACCGGCTTCATGGATTTTGCCCACTAAAGTGTACAAGCATGAAGCACAGAAACGTAAATGGGATTTGCAAAATGTATTGAAATTCCTTGCCGTTCAGTTGTGTACTGGGTCCCGTCGCTCATGTGGGGAATTTCAAGGAGAGATGTAGTTTTCTGTTAGCTTCTCCATTCTGACTAATTTTATGCGTAAAATATGAGTATGAATCTTGTTGTCTGGAAAACATGCACCTTTCAATTGATACGAATATTTTCCATGTCAAAGCTTTACTATTCAAGCCTTTACAGAAAACTTAGTTTCGTTTTAATTTGATGTTTCAAGCTCACGTGTCCCTCCCGACTGATACAAAGAATACAACTCGGTCTGAACTCTGTTACAATTCCAAATCGGCTGGATAACTATAAACTCCTCATAGGAATTAATTTTTAGCAAATACGTAAATGAGCAACTGCCACATTTAACTGGATATCTAGTATTTAAGTTAAAAAACGAAAGGTTAGTTTTTCGGAAGCCAACTCCGAACATGGAAGGTGCTCCACATCTTCATATTATCAACAGAAGGTTTGCATTGTCCTTTGTTGCTTTGTTTGTGACAATTAAAAAGTGCAGTGCTGACTTTGAATGCTTATTAGGCAAACAAAGGGAGATGCACGAACGAATCTTTAGTATCGTCATTGTCTTGTGTTAACCCAGATTATAATTCCTTTAACAAGCACATACCAACTTGTAATTGCGTCGATAATTTTATTTTCCGTTTTATTCAATGCCGAATGTCAATTAATGCTAAATAAGGATAAAGTATCGAGCTTAGTACTATTTGAATAGTATGCTATGAATATAACAGTGTCTAATTAAGAGGTAAGAGTCTGAAGCTAATTCTAATTAACAGATCAAATTCTTCTCCTTATATCGCCTATTTAGTTTGGCGAATGGGGGAAATTGTGTGATTGCCATCATGCAAGATTTTGTTCCACATGCACATCATATACCACTCGAAAAAGTCCCCTCGAGGGACATTACCCACAGCTTTTAATTTCATTTTCTCATCCCACTTTTGACTTTCGCAGAACGGTCGATAGTTTGCAATTTGGTCGGGGGCTTCTGCCAAAAAGCTGCGGATTTCGGGTTTATAATTGTAAACCTTTTTGGCCACTTCAAGTAACGCTCCAGTGACGAAGACATCGTCTATCCAAAAGAATTTGATGTTGTTGGAGACCGAGTAAATCTTCTGGATGAGGTTGACAGTGATGAAGTACGCCCAATTGAGACAGTAATCTGGATATGATTCATCTGGCCAGTCTTCAACTGAGGCGTACCACTTGCTACCATTTTCACGATAAGGGTTTTTGTTCGTTAACATGTGACAATATAGTTCTGGAATGATTACGGAAGTGTTAGCTTCTAATTTGTACAATTCTTCAGTACGCCAGTCGAGAAAGTGAATGAGGTCGACGAATATGTCGTCATCGATTCTGAGGACGAATTCAGCTTCATGGCAAAAATTGAGGACCCACTTGTAACCCATGAGGTGCTTGTAGGTATTATTGTGGTATGAGTCGGTAAAGCTTCCTTCGACGAGATCCCCGTAAAGATGTTGCTCTTGGTTTAATTCCTCCTCTTGTTTTTTCCACAAGTCTCTATTGCGCTCTGGCTTGTCGCCGCGGTCGGCTTCGCCAATAAGGAAAACAAAACGAATGTCCCATTTCTGGTAGATTGGAAGCGAGCCTAAGGTTCTGCGAATGGCGAGCCTTTCTTGAAAGTTGGATCTTGAAGTGTGCACCAGAACTGGCATGATTCTTAGATCTTGAGGGCCGGTTGAGGCTTTGTCACAAATGTGTTCATTATTTTTCAACCAAGTGAAGTTATTTAAATTGAGGAGGTTAGGCTCTTCCCAGAATTGTAGAATTTTATCTGTAGTATCTACTTTAACTATTCTGGTTGCATTCTCTTTTTGTGGGTTAAGTCCATTCAAGTCGTTTCTAAATTCACGCTTTTTCCGACTCGGGAATTTTTCAAATTCTTGAGGATAGCGGGCAAAGGCAAGACGGGTTTCGGCAGAGTTTATGGCTTCATAAGTTGAAAGCTGGAGGAGAAAGCTGATTGCCATTGCGGCTAGGAAGATGGGCACCTTTTGATGTAAAAAATGCCAAAATTTTTAACCGGAAGTAAAAAATATGTATGGATAAATTGTTTGTATTGTAATACTCACCAAATAGATGATTCTCATTCGTCTGTTGCACACTCCGGCAGTGATACCTTTCACCTCACCATTTATCATGTTAAGAGAAAATTGAACGTAAGAGACGCCAGCAGATAACCATGAATGAGTGAACGATGATAAGTTATGCTATCAGATTTATGGATTTTGCCCCGCTGAAGTGTACAAGCTTGAAGCACAGAAACGAAGATGGGATTTGAATTTTTTTAAATTAGAAATTCCTTGCCGTTATGTTTTTTACAAGGTCCTATAGTGCAATTAGGAATTTCAAGGAGAGATGAAGTTTTCTGTTGGCTTCTCGATTCTGAGTAATTTGTATGCATAAAATACGTGTAAGTATGAATTTGTTGTTGTCTGGAAAACATGCGCCTTTATTTGATACGAATATTTTCCATGTTCAAGTTCTACTATGCAAGTCTGTGTTGTAGATAATCTTCTGAACGCTGTGACTCCAAGACTAAGACTAATTACTTTTTCATGGATGTAAATTCATAATATTATGAGTTTTTGTACATTTTTATGCTTGCAAAAATACTTTTGCAAATATTTCACCATCATAATTGTATGATGTAGCTTAAACTAATAAATTGTGTAGAAAAGGTGCTCCTTATTTATATTCATGTTATCAACCGGGGGTCGGCATTATCCTTTGATGATTTTTTGTGACAATTTAAAAAATCAATTCTGGCTTTAAATGCATTAATAACACAAACAAAGGGAGATGCACGAACGAATTTTGAGTATCGTCATAGTCTTGATTCTGTTAACCTAGATTATGAATCCTTTCACAAGCACACACTTAACTTGTAATTGCGTCAATAACTTTATTTTTCGCTTTACTCAATCCCGAATGTGAATTAATGCCAAATAATTTTATTTGATTTTTGATTGTTTAAACAATCCCGTCTTATCTAAATGCTATGCTAAATATCACAATGTCTAATTAAGAGGTTGGAATTTGTTTCACATCAATTAGATAAATGTTCATATTCGTACACAACTTATTTTCGATTTATGAGATTTATGAAAGATTGAGGGGGCTTGCGGAATGGGATGAGATGATTTATGGTTTATATGAGATGAACAACAGCGCAGCGTTCACAGTGAATAGTTAAATATTTAATTTAATTACACTCGCTGAGAAAATGCTGACAAAAGCATGAATTCTTCTTCATCCTTTTGCCGAATCATTTACACCAGTAGTTTTATTTTCTGAAACTGATGGCTATAAAAACTCGAAATGGATACTAATCTGAGTTTTGTCATAGTATGTACGTTTTTTGTTAAAAAATGTGCGTGACAAATAGTGACAATATAAATCGCAAAATTTGCAAACACGACTAAATTGTGTTTCTAAATCTAAAAATAAATGTCCCATTTAATTGTCCAGATTGTAAAATAAATTTCAAATAGGATATTTATTTATCTCTCACGCTATCAAATCCTATCCTCGTCGTTGACTACATTTATGGAATGATGAAACTTGTGTGATTGTGATTGCTGTCATACAAGGTTTTGTTCCACATGCACATCATATCCCTCTCGAAAAATTCCCCTCGGGGGACATAAACAACAGCTTTGAATTTCCTTTTCTCATCCCACTTTTGGCTTTCGCAGAACGGTCGATATTCTCCAATGTCGTTAGTGACTTCTCCCCAAAGGAGGCGGATTTCGGGTTTATAATTGTAAACCTTTTTAGCCACTTCAAGTAACGCTCCAGTAACGAAGACATCGTCCACCCAGAAGAATTTGATGTTATTGGTAACCGAGTAAATTTTCTGGATTAGGTCGACAGTGAGGACATACGCCCAACCGGAGCAGTAATCGGGATACGATACATCTGGCCAGTCTTCAACTGAGGCGTACCACTTGCTATCGTTATCACGAATGGGTTTTGTACCCCCGAAAGTGTTACAGTAGAGTTCTGGAATGACTGCAGATGCGTTGGCTTCTAATTTGTTCAAGTCTTCAGAGCGCCAGTCGAGAAAGCGAATGATGTCGACGAACATGTCGTCATCGATTTTCAAGACGAATTCAGCTTCACGGCAAAAATTGAGGACCCACTTGTAGCCCATGAGGTGCTTGTAGGTTAGATTGTGATAAGCGTCGATAAAGCTTCCTTCGACGAGATCCCCGTAAAGATGTTGTTCTCTATTTAATTCTTTCTCTTGTTTCTCCCACAAGTCTTGATTCCGCTCTGGCTTGTCACCACGGTCGGCTCCGCCTATAAGGAAAACAAAACGGATGTCCCATTTCTTGTAGATTGGAAGCGAGCCCCAGGTTCTGCGAAGGGCGAGCCTTTCTTGAAAGTTGGACCTTGATGTGTGCACCAGAATTGGCATTATTCTTAACATCTTGAGGGCCGGGTGAGGCTTTGTCACAAATGTGTTCATTATTTTTCACCCACTTGAAGTTATTTAAATTGAGGAGGTTAGGCTCTTCCCAGAATTGCAATACTTTATCTGTAGTAATTACTTCAACTATTCTGGTTGCATTTTCTGCTTGTTCTTCAAGTCCATTCAAGTCGCCCATAAATTCACGCTTGTTCCAATTCGGATTTTGTTTAGAATGGCGGAGGCGGACTAAGGTTTGTCGGAATTCGGAAATGTTGAGGGCTTCATAAATTAAAATCTCGATGAGGAAGCCGATTGTCACTGCTGCAAGGAAAATGGGCACCTTTTCCCAACAACGTTATAAATATTTTAACCGGAAGTAAACAATAATACAGATAAATTGTCTATCTCTGATTACTCACCAAATAGATGATTCTCCTTTGTACATAGTTACAACTCACTCCTGCAGTGATAACTTTTACCTCACCCTTCTTCATTTTTACAGTAAAATTGTATGCCTGAGACGCCTACACAGTGACCATGAATGAGTGAACGTTGATGACAGCTATACTTCCCTAATTTGAGGATTTTGCCCACGAAATTTTACAAGCGTGAAGCACAGAAAACGAAAATGGGATTTGAAAATTTGATTGAATTATAAATTCCTTGCCGATTAGTTTTATACAGAGTCCTGTCGTCCAGGAGGAGAGATGTAGTTTTCTGTAATTTTCTTGATAGAGGAAAAATTGAAATTGAGACTGGAGGCTGAACTAGTGTACGCTGGAGACTGGAGGATTTGATGAAAAAGGTTTGACACGTACGTGGAACCTCATAAAATCACTTATAAAACCAACAAACGTGTTCTTCATGACAGCTGAATTAATCTCAGCGAAATGTCGATTCTGGATAATTTTTATGTGCAAAATACGAACATGACTTTTGTTTTGTGCAAAATATTCCCCTTTAGTTGATTTAATATAAGCACTTGCAATGTCAAAGCTATATTTGTATTATTCAAGTCTGCATTGTAGATAATCATCTGAACACTTTTAACTTACACTAACCTTTCTTTCATAGATGTAAAATTTACGATGTTATTAATTTTTATGTAGTTTTTATATTTACAAAAATACTTTGGCAAACATTTTCCTTAATACTTATTAGCATGATCTAACTGAGATTAAATTGTCTGTAAATTATATCTCTAAACTTAAGTTTAGCACAAAACTTTGAATTTGATGCTCAAGCCTCATCTGGATTGATACAAAAAATACAACTTGGTCTACTGGACTCGACATGAAAATAGAAAATCAAATTCAATCTTTACAAGCTTTTTAAACGACGTTCATTCTTCATGTTGATATTTTACCAACAAGTAAATGGAAAGCAGATTGACTGGATAGAAGATGAACAACTGCCACACAACAGGAATAGAAAAGAAAAGGTGTTCCGGATATTCATGTTACGATTTTTTAGTATCGACATTGTCTTCAGATAACCCAGATTGGCAACTGGTGCGTTCAAGATAAATCGGAAAAAATCAAGAAAATTTTACAATTGTGAAGCTAAAGGCACTAATGATAATGATAATGTCGTTTGTCTGTTATTAATCATTCTCTTAAATTATAATTATGAAACAACACACTAATATTACACTTGAATACTTTGTAAATACATATTATATGTTTATCGCACATGATGCATGATGATGCCGCTGCATGAACAAAGATTTCTCAGCACCCGAGTAACGTCTGCAAAGCAAAGCGGCGACAAAAATCCATTATGAGACTATGACTGAACCTGAAGGTGTTCCTCTCCTACAAAATGCATTCTCGTGAATCCTTTCCAACCTACATACCAACTTGTTATCGCGTCAACTTTCTTTTCCGCTTTATTCAATGCCTTAATATGTCAATTAATGCCAAATAAAAGGATAAAATTAACTTGGTATTATTTGTATATAAAAAAAGAAAATATTTTTAATTTATTTTTTTAAAGTTTTTGAACAATCTCGTCTTTTCTAAATGCTATAATAAATATCACAATGTCCAGCTAAGAGGTTGTAAAACTTTCTATTTGAAAAGGATTTAACAAAAACATGAATCCCTCTTCATCCATCTTCCAAATCATTTACACAAGTAAAGTTTTATCAATTTAAAATAAGATAATTATTCATCTCTCTGACAAGTTTTAACAGTGTCTAGAGCTGATTCTAATTATAATTAGTTCAAGTGTTGTCCTTATCGTCTACTTAATTTGGGGAATGGGGGGAATTGTGTGATTGCTGTCATGCAAGGTTTTATTCCACATACACATCATATCCCTCTCAAAAAATTCCCCTCGGGGGACATTAACCACAACTTTGAATTCCATTTTTTCGTCCCACTTTTGACTTTTGCAGAACGGTTGATAATCTTTAATGTCGCTCGTGACTTCTCCCCAAATGGGGCGGATTTCGGGATTATAATTGTAAACATTTTTGACCACTTCGAGTAGCGCTCCAGTGACGAAGACATCGTCCACCCAGAAGAATTTGATGTTATTTGAGACCGAGTAAATCTTCTGGATGAGGTCGACAGTTATGAGGTACCCAAAACCGGAGCAGAAATCGGGATACCATTGCTCTGGCCAGTCTTCAACTGAGGCGTACCACTTGCTAGCCTTATTACGAAAAGGTTGTTTCTTCCTTGAAGTGCGACAGTAGAGTTCTGGAATGACTGCGGATGTGTTAGCTTCTAATTTGTCCAATTCTTCAGATCCCCAGTCGAGCAAGTGAATGATGTCCACGAACATGTCGTCATCGATTTTCATGACGAATTCAGCGTCACGGCAAAAATTGAGGACCCACTTGTAGCCCATGAGGTGCTTGTAGGTTAGATTATGATAAGAGTCGGTAAAGCTTCCTTCGACGATATCCCCGTAAAGTTCTTGTTCTTGATTTAGTTCCTTCATCTTGTTGCTCCCACAAGTCTTGATTCAGCTCTGGCTTGTCACCACGGTCGGCTCCGCCTATAAGGAAAACAAAACGGATGTCCCATTGTTTGTAGATCGGAATCGAGCCCCAGGTTCTGCGAAGGGCCAGCCTTTCTTGAAAGTGGGATCTTGATGTGTGCACCAGAATTGGCAAGATTCTTACATCTTGAGGGCCGGGTGAGGCTTTGTCACAAATGTGTTCATTATTTTTCACCCAAATAAAGTTATTTAAATTGAGTAGGTTAGGCTCTTCCCATAATTGTAGTACTTTATCTGAAGCAGCGTCTTCAATTATTCTAGCTTTATTTTCTTTTTCTGCTTGTTCTTCAAGTCCATTCAAGTCGTTTCTAAATTCACGCTTGTTCCAATTCGGATATTTCTTATGAAGGCGTACCTTTCTTACTAAAACTAATCGGATTTCGGAAAAGTTGAGGGCTTCATAAATGAAAATCTCGATGAGGAAGCCAATTGCCACTGTGGCAAGGATGAAGGGAATCTATTCAGAAAATATATATTATGCGAAACGGAAGTAAAAAATAAATGTAGATCATGGAATACTCACCAAATAGATGATTCTCCTTTGTATGTAGTAACAGCTCACTCCTGCAGTGATACCTATCACCTCACCATTCTTCATTTTCAACAGGAAATTGTATGCAAGAGACTCCTACACGGCCGATGACCATGAATAAAGGAACGAATATGAGCTATGCTATCGGATTTATGGATTTTGCCTACGTATTAACTTTGTACGTTGGAAGATTTGATGTAAAAGGTTTGGCACGTACGTGAAACCTCATAAAACCAACAAACGTGTTTTTTTCATGACAGCTGAATTAATCTCAGCAAAATGTCGAACCTATATAATTTTTATGTGCAAATCGAGAGTATGAATTTTGTTTTATGTAAAACGTAAAACATACGCCTTAGATTGATACAAGCATTTATCTTAAAGCTTCATACCCTTCAAGTCTGCGTTGTTGATAATCATCTGAGCACTTTAATTTAAAGACTTTTTTTTCTTCAAAAAAACGTAATTTTACAATAACATTTTTCCATGATGTACCTTAAATTAAATTCCTAAAAAATAATATCAAAAACTTTTATAGAAAACTTGGAATTTGATGTTCAAACCTCGCTTGTGTCGATTAATACAAAAAATACAGTACGGTCTCTGGACTCGACACTCGACATGTAAATAAAAATCCCATTAAATCTCCACAAGCTTTGAAGACATGCTCTCTTCATGTCGATTTTTACAAAACAAGGAAGAAATGGAAAGCAGGTAAAGTAACCAACATGAAATTGCGTCAACTTTCTTTTTCACTTCATTCAATGCCGAGTGTCATTAATGCCAAATAAAAGGATAAAGTAGAGCACAGCAGTTCGTATTGAATATAAAAATAATAAATATTTGAATTTATTTTCTATTTTTTGAACAATCCTACCTTCTCTCAATTCTATGCTAAATATCACAGGGTCAAATTAAAAGGTTAGAATTTGTACATAAATAATATAAATGTGCACAATTTTACAAAACGTATTTGGATTTACGAGATGAACAACAGCGCTCACAGTGCATATTTAACCTACTTTTAACTTTCTTTGAGAAAATGCTTACGAAAGCAGTCCTCTATTTCCCCAGTTTATTGCCAAACCATTTACACCATTAAAGTTTTATTTACTGAAACTACTGAAACAAATCGCGTTAAATAACAATTAATGTCGAAAATGATTGCCAGGTTGTAAATTGATTAGAAATACGATAGTTCTGACTGCACAGAAGCTAATTCTAACAGAACAAATTATATCTTCGGTGTCGATGTAATTTCAGGGATGGAGAAAATTTGGTACCCGCTGTCATACAGGGTTTTGTTCCACATGCACATCATATCCCTCTCGACAAATTCCCCTCGGGGGATATAAACCACAGCTTTGAATTTCCTTTTTGCGTTCCAGTTTTGACTTTCGCAGAGCGGTCGATATTCTCTAATGTCGCTACTGACTTCTCCCCAAATGTGGCGGATTTCGGGTTTAAAATGGTAAACCTTTTTGGCTACTTCAAGAAGCGCTCCAGTGACAAAGACATCGTCCACCCAGAAGAATTTGATGTTATTAGAGACCGAGTAAATCTTCTGGATTAGGTCAACAGTGAGGACGTACGCCCAACCGGAGCAGTAATCTGGATACGACTCATCTGGCCAGTCTTCAACTGAGGCGTACCACTTGCTAGCCTTTTCACGAATGGGTTTTGTTCCTGCAAAAGTGTGACAGTATAGTTCTGGAATGACTAAGGATTGGTTTTCGTCAGCCTTGTCCAATTCGTCAGAGCGCCAGTCGAGAAAGCGCATGATGTCGATGAACATGTCGTCATCGATTTTCATGACGAATTCAGCCTCACGGCAAAAATTGAGGACCCACTTGTAGCCCATGAGGTGCTTGTAGGTTAGATTATGATAAGAGTCGATAAAGCTTCCTTCGACGATATCCCCGTAAAGTTCTTGTTCTTGATTTAATTCCTTCTCTTGTTGCTCCCACAAGTCTTGATTCAGCTCTGGCTTGTCACCACGGTCGGCTCCGCCTATAAGGAAAACAAAACGGATGTCCCATTGACTTGTAGATCGGAATCGAGCCCCAGGTTCTGCGAAGGGCTAGCCTTTCTTGAAAGTGGGACCTTGATGTGTGCACCAGAATTGGCATTATTCTAGGATCTCGAGGACCATTTGAAGCTTTGGCACAAAGGTGTTTATTATTTTTCACCCAAGTGAAGTTATTTATGTCGAGGAGGTTAGGCTCTTCCCAGAATTGCAGTAATCTTTCCTGAGTAGTTACTTCCACTTCTACCTCAATTATTTTTGTTTCATTTTCTGTTTGTTCTTCAAGTCCTTTCCAGCGGTTCATAAATTCACGCTTGTTCCAAGTCGGGTATTGTGCGAATCTCTGAGGAAAGCGAATCAAGGCGGACCGAATTTCGGCAAAGTTGAGGGCTTCATAAGTTGACAGCTCGAGGAGAAAACCGAACGCCACTGCGGCAAGGAAGATGGGCACCTTTTCACAAATATATGATGATAATTATTTTAACCGGAAGTAAAAAATAAATATGAATAATCTGTTTATCTCTCTAAATACTCACCAAGTAGATGATTCTCCTTCGTCTATTGTCCACTCCAGCAGTGATAACTCTAACCTCGCCATTCTTCATTTTTTACAGGAAAATTGTATGCAAGGGACGCCTACACATAACCATGAGGGAATGAAGATGCAATCAAAATTTCAAGTAAATGTGTGTTTTTGTATGCTACCGGATTTATGGATTTTGCCCACCAAATTGTACGAGCGTGAAGCACAAAAGCGGAAGTGGGCTTTGAAATCATTTATCGAATTAAAAATTTCTTACCGTTCAGCTTTTTTCACCGATTCCTCTCGTCCATAAAGGGAATTTGACAAAGATACTTAGTCTTGTGTTGGTTTCTCCATACGGGAAAATCAAAATGGAACTAGTACACGTTGGAGGATCCGATGAAAAAGTTTTAACTCGTGAAACCTCGTAATCACTCATTGACGCGAAATCAAAAAATGAGATGACACAAGGGAAAATAAACAAAGATAATCTTTCACAAGTAAAATAACGAGTGAATGTGGGACAAGGTAGCAAAAGTAAATACATCGGTATATTGGCAGATGGATGGAATCGGACACATATTCTCTGATAAAGATATTCTTCTGTCAACTCTGAAACCCCAACAGATTTTTAGTTCCAATTGTGCAAATGTTATCTCTCTCATTTTTTCATATATTGAGTATAGAGACATCCTACAAACAAATGTAATAAGCCTTAGGCAAAAAAATGACTGTTGGTTATTGCTGATTTTTATACAATAATGTATCCCAATTCCCAGCGTGGTTTCTATATTGACCGGATTTATGCGATAAGCAAGAAGCGCATGTGATTTTTTCCATCATGATTGAATTTATCAAAGTTATGCAAACTCACGGTGTTCCCAAAAAATAGTATAAGTCTATAGTAAATAGTGCACCAGGTTGCTGACAAGGCAGATGTTTTGTGTCAGCTTGGAAATAGAAGAGAGGAAGGGATGGATTTGTTCAGGTGCTCAAATTACATAGTTTTTTTTGCAATAGCGGAATATATGCTGGGCCAAACTAGGAAATGAAAATAACGGGATATATCAGCATTTAATGAGAAACTAGTGGTGAAAATGAATTTACAATGTGCGGATGTAAAAATACGAATTATTTTTTAGCTGCTACAAAATTAGAAAGAAAAATAAATTATGGAAATTATTGTCTCATGAAGGCAGCGAGAAGGGTGGAGACAAGAGCAAGGATTGCTGCGGAAGTGGTAGAAGCGCCAGAGCCAGAGGTACTCAAAAGGTTGACTGAGATGGCTCCTTTGTCAGCGTGCTTCATGGCGACATTGTCGTCAGCTCCGTAAGACCAGAGAAGGTATTGGTTTTCGTTCTACAAAAAGGTGAAAGGAAATTTGCCAATGAAGCCAAGAATGCGTTTGCTAATTGAAAAATGTAAATGATGTAAAATTGTTAGTAGACCTACCTTGATTTCGAAATCACCGGTGTCAGTTGTCTTCAAAAGTCGGGTGACCGTTAGTTTTGTAGTTCCATTGACTTCAGAAGTACCGTTGACAATAATATTCCAGTTTTGCTTGTCGGTCGCATCTTCAATTGGTGATGTTCCCTCTCTTCCAGTATAATCCTAAAGGGTTATTCAAATTTATAAAAAATAGATTAGTCTTCAGCAGCTCCAAAATAGAGAGGAAAAGGAGACAACCTTTAAAAGCTCACCTTTCCGTAGGCCGTCCCGTTTGCAAGTACACCTCCAATAAATAAGTCAGCGCCAGTCATCGTTCCATTTCCATTCACTCCAACCCCAACCCACCCTGTGACGTTGACCCCGGTGATTACGAAAGTAATGGACTTTCCATCGTTAGAAACGGTTGTGTCCGCCATCCATTTAGCATTAGGCATGTGGTGCATTCCGTTGACTGCGGTGAGGGCAACAAGAAGGAGAGCACAGGCTCCAGAAATATTTCCAAAAGACGCCATGATGGATTCAGAGAGAGGTAAATTGATGCGAAATTTTAGTTTGAACTGACCACTGTGAAAATCGGTAATGAGGATAGGTTTGTTCTTGTCCTGAGGGAAAAGGCTGGATTGACTTTTTATCTTTTTATGAGCCTTCTATTCAGCCGCAAAATATCTTGTAATCTCTGTACTTTGGGTCTTATCACCGTTCTTTTACGTAATAGTACACACTAGCACACCTTTCACAACAAAAGTTTTCCCATGTGAACAAGTTACGAGCCACTTGTTTGTTCCAGCCGGACTTAACCTGGATAAATTCCAGCTTGCCTTGTTACGCCAAAATGTCTGGAAATAATAGTGAGTTGGGAGAGAGCGTAATGGCCAGAAAAAGATTTTTTTTCAATTAAGGTGAAAACAAGTGGAATAAGTGGATATGATAAGATAGTCCATGTTTCATAATTAAACAATGCGCTCATTTATGGGTGGAAGGGCTATTCAAGGTCTGGGAAATTGTGCGAGGTGATATTGGCGTGTTTTATGGGTGCTCCTGTCAACATTGAATTGTAATGGCAATTTAAATAGCTTACCTTACGTAAATAGAGAGAATGAGTCAATAGGGAACTTGCTAAATTATGAACAGGTGGGTGATGTTTGGTATCACACAGAGTGGAAATATTACATCGTAACTCGGTCTTCTTACATCAATTTTTCATTAGCTGGAATAAAACAGAATTGACATTACAATGTCATCAAGTAAGAGCTCCACTTGACAATGACATATTAATTGAGTCTATCTAGACTATGCGGTTAATTGAGTCAACTGTGAATTGTCATTAAGTTGGAATGAGAGGCTTTGAAAGCTTTTGAAGTGGAATATGGATGACTAAATAAAATAAATCAGTCTACGGGATTTACTGCACAAAGGCTAATATGTTTATATTTCGTGAGAGGACAAGTGCAAATGTGCTTAGGCATTAGGCATCTATTGTTTCTACTTGATTAATTGTATCTTAAGGTAAATTTAGCATTTCTTAATGGTATGAAAATGATGCAATGCACCCCATGAAAACTTTATCATGCAGTTACATGTATTCCAAATTTCGATTCCAATGTATCTGATTACTTAAATGAATTGGTTTGAAATGGGCTTTATGTTTATACGACGGAAAACATGAGCAAAAAATGAGATCAACGTCAGTCATCCTATCAATGGCTAAAAAACAGCAAAATCAGTACAAATACCTATGAAGCTTTGTTTACTCATCATAATCATGAGTCATGATGAGATGGCATGACTCACAATCAGAATCAGCCACAGCCAACCTTTTATTGACCGAGGTAGATTTCCACAACACAACATAGCCAGTGTACTCGAACGTCTCTAGCTTTAAAGTTAAACGCATACTAATAACTCCACATTGCAGCTAAAGAAAATAAACAACAAGGATGACATCGGATTATAATAAATCCACTAAGGAGGCTTTGGAGGAGATTGTTAATATTATAAATCTCCACAATTGGAATGACATGGATGAAGTATATCCAGGAATTTTCGTTGGTAGTGAGTAAGTGTTGAATAATAATATTAACCTTGAGCAAGGATTGCATGCAAGAGAAAAATGTCTTTGACGTGTTTATATTATAATTATAGAGAATCCGCAAAAGACACGGAAGGTCTGGGGGAGGCTGGCATCACACATGTCCTTAATGCCTCATACGTTACCTCCGTGCTAGCTCTAGCACCTGAGGGTCGTTTAAGTGAGCATTATTATAAGAGTCACAATTTCCCTTGTGAATTCCTCGGACTTGCTGCTGTGGACTTTAGGGACTTTAAAATTGACAAGTATTTTAGTCAAGCTGCAGATTTCATTGATTCTGCTTTGAGCTCGAATGGTCTGTTTAAACAATGCCATTAAAAATTTAATTCTAGCATTGAAGTTTTCAAATGGTTTTTATTTTATTCCAGGAAAGGTACTCGTACATTGGTAAGTTGGGATTGGAATTTAGAATTGAAAATTAATTCGCAATTAACTATAAAAGATTTAGTATCATTTTATAAAGTTTTATGGGCGTGAGTAGAAGTGCCACACTTGCAAAAGAATATGTCGGCAATTGAAGCCTTGACACTGATGAGGTGATCATTTTTATAAATATATATAAAGCAACGAGGTTTTAATTTGCTCACTGTACTGCTGCCTTTATTCTTACCTAGTTCCCGCCAGGCAAGGAATAAATGGTACCTGTTATAGGGA
>JAHZNA010002193.1:0-14479 GCA_027743935.1 Sinodicranocentrus sp. ZH6
ATACCTCTATGGTCCAATTAGTGCACAGTGGGTGCATAAAAGCTTTAGGAAAGTTTTTGGATAGTTGACAATTTCATGATATGTAAGTTCATAATTAGTTGGATTTGAATACATTGTAATTTAATATGCATACAAACTTTGATAGAAGAAGAATTTTATAAAATAAATGCGGCAATTGAATTATTCAGGATATGCTTTCATTTTGCTTTCAAATCTGCCTTGCATGCTAAAAATAAATAAATAACACTATTAGTATTTTATTTGTAAACCATCCAAAAGGTCCAAGTAAATTACATAGTAATTAATTTAATCACTTTTACTATACTTACTACACACTACACACACACCACGCACCACATCGGCATGTCTGCATCGGCTGGTTTTTGAAATGATTAAAAGAGTTCCTAATTGCATTATTGTCTTTGTAGGTGTTTCATGTGAACAAAGACTTTTATCAAACAATTTATACGCCATCACACCTCAATCAAACCTTTTTCGGCTTTCACTTGGTACCTATCATTCCTCTATTCCTCAACCCTATCGGGAATCCAGTCCGGCGCTAAAGAACATTTCTTGCTCATTTGTTATCAAACACAAACATGCACGAAGTAGGGGACTAGTAGTGTAATATGGGCTGAGGAGAGTTCCCGACGACAACAAAAATGGTTTTTAAATCAAAAGATTTGCTTTTACATCCGGTTACATTTAGAATTCAAATTGAAAACATAAGGACGCGGACGTATGAATGCACAGTGTTGTTTCCTTGTTTCTATATTATCGCACACATTTAATTGTGTGAAAGTGAACAGCAACAAAACAACAAAATCTGATAAAGTTGTTTCTGAAAAAACTACGTGCATGAATATCTGAATCCAAAAAAGTAATGTCTTAAATGAGCATGTCAATTGTCAATACGAAAAATAGTAAAGCCGGAGATAAGAGATATTTGACGACCTAATCATTTTCCAAGGTACGAAAAGTCTGTGACTAATTTTATAGGAGTTCAACAGATAAAAGTGTTGTGATTTTACTGCTGACTGCAATCAAACACGATAAGTAAGTCCACCAAACATTCATTGGTCATCATAGAAATTTTGAAATAGCCATCGTGAAAGTGAAGACAACGGTTGGACGGCTTATTGGGAATATTGGGATTGGGATATAAATTAACCATGCTAATACCCAGCGTGGTGCGTTATGTCGCACAATCACATACATTACAATGTGCTTCCAGAATAAGCTTGGTAAATTTTGATTGCTACAATTTTTGTGAAAAAGCATTAAAAATTGTTGTTTTGAAATGCTTTCATTTAAAGTATACGCTTTTTGATAAAAAATTATATAGATGCGTAGAGGTACTGCTGGTCTTGCTGGACTGGCGAAAATAGGATATTCACAGCCAAATAATTTTATCCGCCATAAATCGGCAGCTGCAGCTGTTACTGTTACGCTTACAAGATCTAAATCTAATAGCCGTGAAGACACTATTGATATTGATAGCAATGCATCGATGTAAGACGATACTTTGAGTGTGAATTGCCAATAGAGTAACTTCAAAATTTCCTGAATTAATATGATTTTTAAATTTTTAAATATGTACTTCCATTTGATCAGTAAGAATGCGATACAGAATCAAGAGCAATCGCAGAATGTAGCGAAGAGGGTAAAACTTAAATTCAATTGGAAAAACTCTTTTGTAACTGCGGACGCTATAAATTTATTGGAGAACTTGTATAAGGTTTGTCATCATGAAATTATATTATTTTAATTTGCTGCAATGGAAATTTCATGAACCTCGGAATGTTTAAAAAATCTATTTATTTTACTCTAGACATATCCACAATTAGTAGAATTCGATGAGACTGAACTTCTGAATTACCTTGAGCGGATTTCTGGTTTCCTAATTGACGTGGAAAGGGCCACTGAAGTTCGTTGAAATATAACTACTTAACTTAACCAAATATTTTTATATCTGTACTGTATCGCCGCATTACCAAAACTAACGATATTTTATTTCATGCTTATAGATGTTGCTGATTTACCCTCGGGTAATGGCTATTCCCAATGAAAAAATTTCCGCTTGCGTGTCTGCTTTGCGAAGCATAGGCTTATCAGAAAATCAAAGAAAATCTGTACTACGGAGAGCTCCCCAATTGCTTGATATACCCTCTTCTAGACTGACAAAACATTTTACGTTTTTAAAAACTTACCTCACCTCCAGTGAAACTATCGATGTCATTACAAAATCTGTGGAAGTATTTCTGGAAGCGGAGTCGTCCCTTAAGAAAAAACTTGACTTTTTGATAAAAAATATGTCACACGAAACCAAAAACATCGTATCTTGTAAAGCATTATCATATTCGCTTAAGCATCTAAAGACGCGACATGAATTTCTTATCCGTGCAGGGTTTTTTAAGCCAATCCCATACAATAAACTCATCAAAGTATTAGAAAAAGATTACAAGGATAAGAACAAGCAACGGGATAAATACTTTAAACCCATTGAAATAGTCTGTTATAAGGACGAGGACTATTTGAAATCATGCACAAGCAACTTGTTAACTTTAAATGAGTTGGCTGCCTTTGAAGAACTATTTCAAGCCGAGCTTAGAGCTGCAGATGATCTTGAATGTGAAAATGACGATGTCGATGATATCGATGAAGAGGAAAATGAGGAAAAAGATGCAATTTCCCTTATCAAAGTTACCAACTCAGGGGGTTTTTTCAATGACGTCGAAGCAAAATCTTGTTATTTTTAAACGGGAGATGGCGATTTTTGTTTTGAATTGTTACTAGCAATACGATTAATAAAATTGTGGATGATTTTCTTGAAAATATCAACAATGTCTTGTTTTTACTCATTAATTTTCTTCCTTTTGATGAGTGAGTTTGTCAGATGGAAACATGTCAGATTTACATTCTTAGGAAAATCCATATTATTGGTGTTTAAATAACCTACATCATCATTAAATATGACTCAAATCGTCACCTCATCAAACACGTTTGAAACATTTTCCCCCAGATAAATGCAAAGCACTGATCAGTCAGCGGAATCTTAGATACAAGCTTTAAATAGGTACTCAATAATCTTGAACGTGGGGTGTAAAATTTTGTGTCGAAAGCAGTGTGTATATATGCATTGATTAATTGATTAGCGGACTAACTAATACTAATTGTGAAATGTGAGTTTTCCCAGAGGGGGATTTTGGTTGGACAATGTGTGTGATGAGCCCTCAACCCTCTACAGAAATAACACAGTATTCAACATGTACTAGCCTTCTCACTTTAAAAACTTTCAATAAAATAAATTATTAAAATTTATTACCAGTAAATATACTTGGTAGCGTTAGATGCTTGAGTTGTTTATAATAGTGAGTGCAACACCCAACACCATGCATCTAGTAGTTAAAAGTGTCAATATTGTCGTACAACATGCATACAGAATTCTGTAATAGTCAAAGCATATATGCTAAAGAAATGTTTCAAATGTTCATGAAACACTTCTTGTTGTACATGTTAATGTTAATTACAACAGTTAAAGATGATATAAATATAAGTTATAAAATATCATGCATGGTGTGTGTGGTCCACTCCACTCCACTAGTCCAAAGTTCTTTAGAGACACACCTCTATGTTGTGGTCAACGGTGCATGGTTTCTTCTAAGAATTAATAAATTCGAACACCTAACCTTAGACTTGAATTTGTGAAAGTTTACAAAATTGGCAAATGTTTCGATGTTTCCATTAAAGAATGGACATGGACGGGGAAAAAACTTTTTCTATATTGCATGCCATGCAATCAATATTCAATTCAGATTGAGAGAAGGAGAAAGGAGCACATTAGCACTTTGAGCTTAGCACATATACATTACACATACCTAACCTATATTGTACTTTGACTTTGATACTTGGTGCACGCGGGAAGACATTGTAAACCATAACATGTTATTGTACAATGTCATTTTTTTGTGTTTAGTTTTGTATGTCACAAACTCCTAAAGTCCTGAGCAATCATAGTTGATCAATTTCGAGTTCTTCAGAATTTATTTCTGTACTACAAATTTTGTAAATAATCATTTTATAAATTGGATAAAATTCCCCTATGTTAGCGATAATGTAAAGCATTTGGCATTTAGATAAAAATCTCCTTTAACGCCTTCCCAACTAACTCCACTCGCCAATAACTAAAGATTTCACGTCGGTATTGTAACCTCATCCTGATAAGTAAAGCTCAAGTATTTACAAAAAAATATTCCTTAGTTAGATGCGAGAATTATATGAATTTTCAGTCTTAAATATTGAATATATATGTAGTTTTCTTAACTATTATAGGCTACTTGTGTTATGATGTCAGAAATAGCTCTTCACACCCTTAAAGATCCTCCTACATCTCATAATGATAGACATGGTATGCCATCATTACCATCTCGAACAATCTCATCTTCTATGGATCATTCCCAACACTCTGTATTCGGTATTCAGAGGTGGTATAGTACGCTGAATTTTGTATTCAGTGACAATACAATGCTAGGCCAAGCAGGAATCCCTGACGAGCCGGCGGTTATCACACCATCCTTGTGGATTGATAATTTATCATCTGAAGACCAAGAGCAGTTGCTGTTACATGAGCTTTTATATGTTTTAAGTGGTGCAGCCGGTTCCCTGATTACCATCCAGCCAGTTTCCCCACGTGGAATCACATTTGTGGTAAATATTCGCTTTGTGTGCTTTAATAAAAATAATTGCAATTAAAGCATTTATTAGAATTATACGCATGCTGTGTGGTGGTAGTGAGTAAAATCAAAATGAAATGTATGTTTGAATTTTATTTGTGACAATCTATAGATTGATGGAAGAGTTGAGCAGTCGCTTCGAGACCTGAGTTTACAAATAACCCAACTTGCATCGTACTACTACAACTTGACACATTATGTTGAAACATTTTGTGAATTTAAACATGGGAAAGTAAACCAGGCGCTGAGTGCTGCAATTAGGGATATTATTAAGGAATATTATATCATGACGGCACAACTAGAAGAATTTTACTCAAAGGTATTATTTAAATAGTTTTTTATAAAAAAAATACATGCTTCTGTTTTTCTCGTTTTCGGGAAAAAGCCATCGTCAACTTCCTGCAAAAATCATGCAATTTGCATTAGCCTATTAACTTCGTTTAACGTGCTATGTTTAAAAAATTGAACATTGGATATCACGGCGATTGGATGTGCTTATCATTTCGTTTGAAGCCCACGTATTAAGGTATTTACTTTTGTTATAAGACCATGATTAGTTTGTTTTTAAATTTGTCTAGGGCGACTTGACTTTACAAAAAATGTGGTTTTACATTCATCCAACGATGCAGGCCTTTGCTGTTCTAAATTCCCTTGTTACAGATATTGAAGAAAACAACCTATTGGGTGGCAGTGTTTTGACTGTTCTTCACGATAAAACTACAAGCATGGTTGCTGACGAGACTCTCTCTAAATTATGTCAAAGTTTAGCACAGAAAGCGTCGGAACCGTACTTTACGATTCTTGAATCGTGGATCTACAAGGTTTAAAATTCGCTTGCATACTATAAGTAACATGCAAGGTGCTTGTGACTGTGACATGCTTTGCATTGGGGAATATTCAGAACGTGTTCTCTAGTCGTTTTTTGTCTTTGTAGGGAATGATTACTGATCCGTTTCTAGAATTTCTTGTGATTGATAACGATCAAGGGGATGGCAAAATGGAACAGAGTGATGACTATTGGGAAAAGCGCTATCATGTCGAAGACAACAAATGTCCTTGCTTTTTGAAGAAAATGATGACCGAAATTTTAAAGGCTGGAAAATATCTAAATGTTATCAGAGAATGCGGAAAAGATATCAGTATGGTTTCTGTAAGTAATGTTAGTATTATATTAACTCACGTGGTTTTTGGCTATAACACGTACTAATTGAATTAGTAATTAATTTCCGTGAGGGAAATACTTATACATCTTCAAAACATTTATTTATGTATTGTATAGGCACCTAAACTACATTACAGTATTCACGAACGTGTTTATGTAACTGCCATCGAAAATGCGTACTCATTTGCCAGCAAAACTTTACTGGACCTTTTACTCAATGAATATGACTTGATGCGGAGATTACAGTCTGTGAAACATTATTTGCTCATGGATCAGGTAGTTCGCACTCAGTGATAATCATATTAAATCATAAATCGCCTTTTTTTAAATTGCTCAGTTAACTTCTATATTATTCTCATTCCGTTTCGTTTCAGGGAGATTTCATAGTTCAGTTCTTGGATCTAGCCGAAGATGAACTAAACAAACAGATAGATGACTTGAATCCAGTAAGGCTAGAATCGCTGTTGGAATTGGCTCTAAGGACATCCTCTTCATCTACGGATCCTTACAAAGACAATGTTCGTGTGCAATTGTTTCCGTACGGAATAGCAGATCAACTGTGGAATATTATGGCTATCGAGACCCCTTTGGAACATTGTAAGGTAGGGTCAACACTCAACAGATTTTTTACTTGACAATGGACTATCTTACTACCCCAACTCCCTCGTAGCTAAATATTTAAAAATCGTTCATTCTTTATTGTAGACTGATAATAACTTCAACTACAGCATAGTCGACGAAAAATATCGTGCTGCACAAAGATAACACAGGGAAAGCCGAAACGTTCTATCTGTGTCAAAAAATGCTCAATTTTGTACAGAACCTACAGTATTACATGGCTTTTGAGGTAAAAAAAACAATGAACCTTGTCAGTAAATTTTAATTCTAAAGATATATAACACGTGTTATTATATTTAGGTCATTGAGCCCGCATGGCACGTATTTTTTTCAACGATGTCTAAAGTTACGAATGTTGATCAAGTTTTAAGCTGCCATTTTGACCTTTTAAATTCAATTCTTACGGATTCTATGCTCACCTGTAGATCATCTTTAGGAAAAATGACATCTTTGTTATCAATATGTCTCAAATTTTCCGATAAAATACTGTCACGGTCAGATCCACAGAGCCACAAGAACCTTGCTACCACAACGATCAGTGTTAACGATCTTGCGAACCAATTTAATGGGAAATTGGTGGAGTTCTTACGAGAAGTTTCTAGCATGGTTCAAGACCCCAATCAGTCTTCAAAAGTGGCAAACATTATATATCGAGTGAACTTCAACGGCTTTTATACAGATCCTTTAGAGCGACTTTCTGCTGATTGATATGACTAAAGCAAAGGTTTGTGCCTAATAAATATACCTAGCCTACTAAAAAGTATTCTGAATATGTTTTATAACCACACGTTTATTACAAGATCAAGATTATCTTAAAAATAAACTACTCAACTGTATGTACTGTTACTGTTACAAAGTTTCATTTATATCAATAAACAACGAATTAAACATATCTAGATGTATAATTATTTCTTCAACAGTAAAATTAGATGAACAAAGAATCGTTTAGCTGTCGTACACAAGATAACCACACTGCAGAGACTTTTCGTCCCTAGAATATGATTGAGAAGTTGCTTGCAAACTTTTGATTCCTTCTGTGTAAACAAGATGGGGGACAGAAAGAATGTTTTGATCATTTAATTCAGTTTCTTGAATTATTGCGATTTCTTGTGCATTACAAACGGGCAATACTTCGTTTTCTTTAACACCAAAGAAAAACTTAGCTACTTTGCGACATTTGAGAATAAAGGAGTTCTCCACTTTAGAATTAATAGGAATAATTTGTTGATCATATACAAGTAAATTACGGTCAATATTCCATAAAAATACTGAATTTCCAAGTAAGGTTGAACTTACAGTAAATCTGAATGTTGGGTTATCTGATAATTCATGTATAGTAGCAAAAACAATACTTTTAAAGTTACATTTCGCGCGTTCTACCGCATTCTGAGAATTAGAAATTTCGGCTTCGGCGTGATCAGATCCAAGTGACTTATCTAACCAAGTAACGCCATAATCCCAAAATCGAACGCAAAATTCAGATGTAAAATTGCCAAGTTCATTACCACAGAAAGTACAGTCTGCTTTAAATTCAGAGCTAGTTGGAGAGGATGGTCGCTTTCGGATTCCTTTCACCAAATCCTTATTTAATGCCCAGTTACACGGCCCATAAAAACAATAATTTGAGTCAGGGCATTGTATTAGCTCCACCACGGTCTTACTGTGTTCTGTATTACTGCTACTTTGTGCTAAATTAATCTTACTCAACTTGGCAGTTACATCTTGACATTCTACCGAAGGATTGGAATCCTGTGGAGGGTGGCAATACCATAATTCATGAGCATTTTCAACCCAATTATTTGAAGGTAGTGGTCTAATTCTATCAAACTGCACAATATCGCTTAAATATTCCGCACAAAATCTACATTGTATACGATACTTTGTACCCTCCTTCAATGCTACATTATTAATAGAATTTCTAACTAGATTTCCAATCCCTTCGTCTAAAGATTTTTCAAAATTACAGATTATTTCTGCGGCGGCAGATCCACATTGTACAGCTGGTTTTACAATTAGTCGGTAACATAAAACACTTTTACCTAGAGCACGAGGAGATACGTCGCAACAGTCTTGTATGGCTAGTTCATCTAGGACTAATTTAAAGTCACCTAACTTTGGTATAATTATTTCATTAGATTCTACGGATAGAAGAGGTAAATGAGTATCCCACATTCCAACTTGTCCATGAATATAAAAGTTTACAGCTCGTAGGTTTTTAAGATACTCTGCAAACACTTTAATGCTATTCGCTTCACCAACGGTAGGTTCCATGCTTAGTTTATTTATAATTCGTACCCAAAATCTACCAATTTCTTAAAAAGAGTGTCGTTTTTTCTCACAACAAATGGTAGCGTCGCTTCTTGGTAATAGTTAGGGTTCCCTTCTATGTTCCCGATGACAGTTTGAAGTAAATGAGATTTCTCAGCATATATACCTGTTGGTTCGAAAGAGAGCTTTTAAAGTATCCAAATCTAACATAATAATATCTTAATACAGACAGTGACGTGTAAAAGTAAAAAAAACACTATTCAAACTGGTAATTTACATACCTGGAGCGTTGAATTTTAAGGATGTAAAATGTACGTGCAGGTGGTAATACGACGGTTGATAATGCACGTAGATTCGTTGCTGGGATTTGGATAATCCGTATTTGTCCTTAATAGCAGCCTGTTTAAGTTTAAACAAGAACACAAGATTGTAAATGACCCATATTCAAAACGAAATTTGCTATGTACGTGGTTGTGGTTAGTAAGTACACGTTATTGTAACAGAGTTTTCAATGCATCATACTTACAGAACCCTTTTCCAAAATACTTTTGAGTAATGGCAAATGCTCAGGTGTTAAATCCCTCAACGACTTGATTCCTTTCGCACGTGCTATTCCACACAAATACAAGTTTTCAAGGGTAACACCGTCCCACTTCAAGTCCGGAAGTAGAACAAACCCACGTTTCGGGTCAAGATCCTCAAAAACGATTCGCTCTACTTCCTTTTCGTGGTTTAAAATGTTAAATACCCACTAAAATACACAATTATGCATGTTTGTTAAGTAAGTCATGTCATAAGTATAAGGAATCGGATGTGCCAATTTTTAGATCCTTGTCCTTGACACATTACATAAACGATAAATTGATAAAAGGTGGATTACCTGAATATTGAACTGACTTTCCTCTAGATGAGGAAGAACGACTTTTTTGTATATAGCTGGCGTTTCGTCTACTATAAATATATCTTGCTGAATGTACTTTTCAATGTGCTTTTGAGATGCCGGATACACTACCGTAGCTTTAACGGCTGCAAAACAGAAATTTATGTTAATTGCAAATCATAGAATACATAAATACAATTTAGTTTCGATGAATGGTAGAGCTTACCTGCAGAATTTTCCTCTGGAATACAATCGTAACTGCCATATATGTCGTTTTGAAAGATCCGGCTTAATTTACTTTGGACAGAAAACAAACCTTTGAAGTTGTCTTCCGTGAAGGGTTTTTTGTCTAAAATAATCACAGCTGATTGTCCATCTGAGTAAGTGCCTTCAGCAATCAATCGCTTAACATCTGCATTATTAGACAGGATACGTTTCAAAGTAAATCCCTCTAGACTTTTAAAGTTTTGTGCGTCTTCGTTAGATTTAACGTGGTGTACTTCTTGTGTCAATTTTGATTTATCATCATCCTTGCAAGTTTGCTGCTCCTGTTTTGCATCAATATTTGGTTTCTTTAATGGAACGTCGTCCTTGTCATATGACCGTCTTTTGGTAACGCTTAAATCCATTTTTAGAACTTTTCGTTACCGTCACGGTATTGTTTTTTAAAGACAAATGCGTCTAAAAAGTACAATCATGAATTAACAAATTATGCCACCACAACTAACACAACAGACGTAAATAACTACTGTAACACGAATCAACAAAACCCACTATCACGTACAAGTTTCCAAAACATAAACATGTATTTTGAATATGAATGTATTTTTTGTATTTTGAAATCAATCATCTATAGACATTTTACCCTACATTTTAGATACGATACAACATACCTGCAACCTACTCAAAAATGAAGTAGTATAGTCAGACGTTTGGACCTGAGGTCCCGTTAGCACACTTGAAAGCTTTTTGGCTGAAAAATTGTATATAGATGTATTTTAATGCGAGGAATACGAATCCGTTGAAAAATTGGTCACTTTCGGTGCCCAAGTGCCCGAAAATCAAGTGGTGAAATTTCAAAATTGTCAGAAGTTGATGAACATTCAGGTGTATTTTAGCATGAGAATGACGAATCGTATACAACATTTACAAATTTTTATACCAAAATATCCAAAAACCACAAAGAAAACTAATAAAACTGAAAAGTGATTTTTGGACATTTTGGTTTTTTCACACAAATTTTTCCTGCCACCGGGGCGATTTCAAGTGTGCAAACGGGACCTCAGGTCCAAAACGTCTGAGTATAGTAATATAGGCTAATTTACAATTTACTATAGGTGTTGGTGATGCTCGATTTCAAATTTTGAATTGACTTTGGAATTCTATTTTGCAATTTGCAATACCTTTCAATGAGCACCATAATAATATCCAACTTTGCTAAATAAATGTATGCGACATGTCGAAAGCTGCCCAACCACGAGACAAGCCTTAAGGTGAGCGTCACACCCCAGCCAGACACTTACAACTTAACTTACCACCTTCACCTTATCATGAATGAGCCTAATTAAGACAGATGTAAGAGGTCGATGTTCTTATGTTCTAGCTCTGGGTCCTTCTAGGCCTGTTAGATTTCTAAAACTTTCTCAGCTCATGTCATATCAAATGTTGAATGTCATTGACTACGTGTATGAGCAATGAGCATGAGCCATGATGAGCGATAAGTAAATTCATTAATTTTGATTTGTTACATAACACATAATGACGCCGCGCGCCATGCATATTACATATTAAATATTTACACATCAACTATAATTTATTTCGCCAACCAAAACGATTAATCTGCAGAAACTATATGATAACTACAGATCAGTGGAAGGCGGCAAGGCATATGCATAAAACATTTAATCCCAAAATCCCAATGCCCAACTCAACTATTTTACACATTTTACGTTTGACGTCTTGATTCTTGATACGGTTGACGGAACTTTGGGATGTATCCAGCAACAAATAGTGAAATTAGTGGAATGCAAAATGCAACTACCCCTATTCGTGGGAAATTCGACGCAACATGTCCTTTCCTCTAAAAAGTTGCAAATTTCCTAACTCTTAAGCCTAAGTACTGATGACTGGCAATAAGTAATAAATTTAAACGGATGACGGATGCAANAATAAGTAATAAATTTAAACGGATGACGGATGCAAATATTTAACACCATCTCTCATTTAGCTTTCAATCCGTAAATGTAAACTACTTACTTCCTACTAGTGTGTACTGTCAACTGTCACTGCTGACAATATATCGTGCTTTAAAAAAAAACTTACCAAAACAGTAAATTGTAAACTTTTTCGATGTGCTTTTGATTTACCAATCAATAATCCAATGACCTTTACAAGGAAAACGAAAACTAGAGGACTAGACGATGCACAAACACAACATACACTGCACTAGTGTAAGTAAGTAAGTACTTTGGACAAAACATTTTTGCCAAGCAAAGTAAGTGTCAGATCAATGATGTACGTAGGCTACTTTTCGGCAGAAAAGCACAGTATGTACAGTACATATTCCACAACATAACTTGTGTGCTATGTAGGTAGATAGGTTCTTTTGAGCATAATCTTGGGGTAATCATGAATTCGTTCGGAATATGGATGCAGACAGCACAAGTACATTTGGGCTTTTCATCATTGGACAAGATTTGTTTCCTATTTTTTATTGTTGAATATTGAGTGAGAGGATGAGAAAGAGCGCGAGCGCGAGCAAACTGTCACCTATTAAATACCATCAAGTTTTATGGATGTTTTTGTTAGTCTGTCCGTCTAACGTCGATCCGGTATTCCGGTATCGTCATTTTCCCTTTCTCAACTCAGGCATCAGGCTCATTATTCAACAATTCAATATTCAACGCATTTGTCTCCGTTCTCAGTTGTTGACTGCATTAATTTGTGAAAGCAATAATGTGAAGTGATTTAGTATTCATTCACCAAAAAAGAACGTGTCTTGTTGACGGACCGACCGCAAAACCCTCTTTACTGATCGTGAGTAAGCTGATAAGATAAGCTCTGAGCACCGCCATATACATATATCAGATGTGAGGGTTTGTTTCGGATGAAAACAAAAGTTGGACAAAGGAATTTTGTACTTACCAAGAAGGAAAGTACACAATTTTGTGTACAACATTGCTTGGGCTTTCGCTTTCAGCCCAGTTGATCTTCGCCAAAAAATTAAGCTCGTTTTAACAGTGACACTCGTTTCCCTAAATACGAGTTAGTTGGAGATAATTAAATTTTTTTTTTTAATTTTCCGGCGGCGGCAACAACAACAAGGTGCACATTGCTTTGTATGACATTTTTATGGTAATTTCGTTTATTACATCAATAGGTCAAAGGTAGTCCAAAAAAATTCATAAACGGCTGGTGGTTGGAAATTTTGACGTAATGGATTTATGTAGGTATCGTCATCAAACAAACTATTTTCAGCTTTCATTTTTAATGTTTTTATTTTCACATGTGTTGCAGATAAAACTGATGTGAGTGTGTGGGACTGGCAATTGGCAAGTGGACTGGGTATTGACTTGAAACCTAGACTGAAAATCGAAAGTAGTCCTGACATAAATACATGTATGTGGACTGGCAGTGTTGTCATTTTATCATTTTGATAAATTACTTGTAGTTTTAAAAAGGAAACGATAATTCAGAAATATATTTAATGTTCAATATTAGTGGTTTGCATTGGCATAACACATAATGGCTGGAAAGGGTTGGGAGGATGACGACGATGAAGAACCATCCAGAATTGAATTTAGATGGGGTCATTCCGAAGGAATTACCGGTATAGACTGTGTAAAAGATGGCAATAAAGAGTAAGAACTTGATCTTTTTTATTCGATTATTGTATACATACGGTACGGTAATCTGTATAAAAATAAAAACTGTTAACTGTTTCACTCCGACTATTGACTACAGATGGAATAAATTATGTATACATAATATTAACGTCGAATTTAAGTATGTTACAGATTGGTTGTTGGTCAAATGTTTTATCATTTTAAACTTAAATATTGACTATATTAGTATTTAGTCATGGGGCGATTGAAATTTACAATTTTGTTTTGGTTTCTTGTACTGTGTGAATATATCTAGTAGTGTGTGATGCATATGCGTTTAAACACATTTAAAAAAATATTTTTAGGCTGCTAGTAACCTGCGGTAGTGACAGCGATCTTCGAATTTGGAAAGGATTCGACGATGGCGATCCTGTAGCACATGAACTTACTGATGTTAGTTTTTCTCTCGTTCATCGGAACGGAGAAATTTACATAGGGAATGACTTTAATGCCGTGGAGGCAGTGTCACTGGCTGATGGAAAGAACTTAGGAGCTAAGGTTAAATTCACAGCACCTGTTTATCACGTTGATGTGTCAAATGATGGACAATTATTAGTAGCTGGGTCAGGGTATGGTGGTAAACATTAAACATTATCCATGACATGTAACTTTCATGAATTCAATCAATTGCTTATTATATCTTTGTTTGCTAATCTTTAGAGACATGACTATTCAAATAGTAAATTTATTTGACACAAGTATTCCCCCATATAAACTCGAAAGCCACACTGCTCCAGTCCTTTCTGTGGCACTCGACCCATTAAAAAAGTTTTTAGTTACTAGTGGCTGTGATGGCAATGTTTGTATTTGGAATTTACTGAATGATGGAAAACCTGAACATTTGGTAAAGAAGTTCGAAGGAGTTTTTGCTTCTTCTAATGACATAACGACTAGTGAAACCCTGTGCCGTGTGTCGTGGGAACCTGCTGGAAAG
>JAHZNA010002194.1:0-35885 GCA_027743935.1 Sinodicranocentrus sp. ZH6
CTTAAAATCCCATACTGCGTATTTATTGAAATGGGTATCTCATATTTCTCATACCTATTCTAATGATTTGAATCTTGATTAATACTTAAAGGCATACTAATAAAGTTAAAAGTGAAAATATTTAAAAATTTAACTCGGGTAGTCTTTCAACCAATAAATTATTTGATTATGGCTTTGTTTAGCTAATGGTGATTTGGTACAGCTAAGCCTGGTTGATTGACAGCTGAGCAAATTATGAATATTATGCGATCAATATATATTCAATTTTAACTTCATTTTAACAGACTACTAATTTCAGTAAAATAATAATAAAAGTCGCATACCAAGTACCAGATGAGTGACAGTACAGTAACAAGTTAAAGGAAGCTAATCACTAGTCGGAAAAATCTCATGATTTGCTTATCCTCCTATCACGCTCATCGTTTAAGTCCACCTACATAAAAATACTTTTTTCAAAGTTTTCCAGAACTCGTAAACTTTACCCATCACTATCCGAACTACTGACAAAATCTATCGACACACTAAGTTTCACATTTTAATATTTTCATGTTGCCTGCCACATGCCACATCCACATGCTTGACGAAGTGCACATCTAAGCTTACGTCTAGCTAAGATACCTAACCTAACCAGGTGAATGGAAATTCCATTCACCTTTCCAAATTCATTTCGTGAATGTTGACCAACAGAACAAATAGTAGGTACCGAGACCAATTGTCATTGATAAAAGTTTTGATCAATGCCATCCCCTTCCCTTTTTAGACACTTGAACTGAGGCTCCAATATAAACTGCGAAAAATGGACTTGATTGGTGTACATTTCTATTTACTCGTATATGCGTAGCATACCTACTGCTGCTGATGTTCGTTGTTCTCAAGATGAAAAATAAAACAAAAAAACAATATGCCTTGCTCTTGCAATGCACATTGATATATATTATCGATTGATCAGTCCGCAAACTATCAATTTTTAATTTTGTATGCAGTTTGCCAGCTGCATGATTATGATGCAATCTTCCAATTCCAACTGTCTAATGTTGCTGCAAAATATATATGAATATCATCAAATCCCAAATCCGTAGATATTAGATACAAGACAACACAGGCGACACGCATTAGCCAGTTCATGATGAGATGATACAAAAATATACTATATCCCCATTCCCCACTCCCTTACATCTGCTTGACTGACTTGACACTTGTTCATTTATTTAGCTCTACTTTAAATACGACTGGTACTACTCACTCAACTCACAGTAGTAATTTTTTGTGCTTCATTTGCATTTTATACAGGGCGAGCAGTGATGTGGTGTTGATCGCGATTTACACTTCACTGATTATGATTTTGCTCTGCGATTGTTACATGCTAGCTACTGGGTCCTCCTGACCTGACGTTGCAGTGCATTGTGTTCTGGGCTTTTTAATATCATGGTTCATTTTTTATTATTGCTTGGTATTATACAGACTTCAGCTGACAATACAACAATACACTTCATTATTTTTAAAAATGGATACTCTCCGTGTCCGTGCTAGCTAACAAATTGTGAATTGTAAGTACTTATAGTACAAAACTAGTTTTATTACCGTCCCCTCAAATGTGAATTCACTACTGGTTAGACTATATATAGATGGCATTAAAATATTAAAAAATAGCAACTTAATTACCCTTTTCTGAGAAACAGCTTGTTGAGTTGAGCTCTGTATTTTTTCCTTCTTCACATTAAAAAATGCTGGTGAAAATGAGAAGTAGGGTTTTAATAGTTGACTACGGTTGACGGTTTGTTATAAAACCTTCCACTCTTGAGTAGGTCACTTGAAAAATTTATTTCTGTGAATTACGTTGAGATAATCGAGTAATTGATTGATTTGGATAATTTTTCACAAGATGGTTTGCTGAATTCGCTGAGAGCGATAACTGAACTAAGCGTGAATGTGAAGTGAATGTACATCTGAAAGAGATAGATGTGAGCGGACATATATTACGTAGAAAACGCTACACATAATCAGAAGCAGGAATACTTCAATATGCACAATGAAAACGAATATACAGAACAGATGCAGTGCAGGCAGACTAGACAGGCTGATATATACGTATATACCAAACAAATATGCAGGCTGGCTGATGCTGCTGAACAGCAACAATACCTCTTGAATGGGATCACATTATATTATCCACATCGGAACAAAAAGCTGCGTAGCGTTTTGTAAATTAACTTGACTACCTCGCTTTCGTCGTTTTTGCTTCATCCATATGAAAATTTGAGAGTTGTGTGTCTGTTGTACACATGGATTTCACTTGCATAGACATAGACACCACTCAAACCAGCGAAGCAAAAGCACGTACTTTACGTTCACATACATACAAACATACAAAATCGTATACATATGGACGGATGCACGGACATAAAACGCTATATTTAAAAGAGCATGAGAAAAACCAATAAAACTAAGTACCTCTAAGCAAAATTAAGTATTTTGTTGGCGATATCGCGATATTATGTCTATGTGTACTATCACTACTATCATGCGTCATATTAGTACTTATTTCCTGACATGCTTTTAGATGTACCTTACTCACAAACAATTTTACCTTGCTTGCATGTGGTTGAAGAATTGTTTGCTGATTTCATTTACTTCATTTGAAGGAATATGCATAGATGTGGTTACTGGTCATGTCATCATGATGTGCCTGTACTNGAATATAAGTAGCAAAGAGTGTGAAGGAAGAAAGGATAGAATGGGATTGCATACATATACATATTTTAGTGCGGGTGATACAACAAACAATGGTCAACATTTTTATTTAAGTACGTTAACGTAAAGATAAGTTGAACTGCAACTGTGATTTGTGATGATCTTTCGTTCTCACGATTTTAGCATACATGCATGATACTCTAAACATTTTCAGGGAGATGCAAGACGCAAACGGCAGGACTCAACGACACAAGCATACTTTTTTAGGGAGAAGAAGGAACGCCAAAGCAATGTTGAATAGTATGCTCTAATAAGCGCATATGCCTTTTGTATTGTGAACCGTAGAAAAGAAGAGGAAAATATAACTTAAGGAAGTTTTCTTGGTGGACTTAAGGGACTCCATTAATTGCAGCAAGTATCGCATAGCACTAGCACACTTTGCTAGTCCCCCATCAATTGAAGTACACGTTATTGACGATTTCATGTGCGAACACTTACGCCTACTACATAATAAGTAAGTGGTGGTAACACCAACGCTTGTATGACACGATGTCACCAGCTTTTTGCCTCTATCCTTCACCGTAACATCCCAACAGCTTACAATTACCAGCTAGGAACCGATCGTTCTGTAATATTTTTCTTCACTTCTCATTAGGTATCAAGATTTCAGACGATAAGATTCGATCTTAATCATAGTTGCAGCAATATCTAATTATCTGCCTTTTCAGGATGATCATATTTGAGCACGGGACACGGGATGATACTTATGATGTACAATGAGGCACGTAAAACTTCAAACATCTATTTCAACTCGCGAATCGCTACAGCATTTTCACATAAATATTCACAATAATATTATGCATATTCATATTCATACATGCAATTTGGAGGCTATTGAATTAAAAAGCTTATTGGATGACAACGAAAGCTGATTTTGAAAAAAAAAATATTTGGCAAAAACTTTAAGAATAGAAATAGAATTGAAGTATATAGACATTAAAATACTAAATACTTGCGCGTTAGTACAAATATTATTCGTAAATTATGCATGTTATGCCTTGAAAAATGTATCAACAACACTTACAGTTGTTAGCAACAATCCAAAATTATCCATCCGGAATGGACCGGAACTCTGTGAACTATGGTGTCAGTCAATGGTACGTCATATTTATTTATCAGATGTGAATAAACTAAATGCAGCGAAGATTTGATTTTTCATAACTATTATTTCTAAACTTTGCTAGGAACTACAAAAATTGTTCTGAGGCGGCTGCCGATAATTCTAACAATCGCCACGCTGCAGCTGGATTTAACTCTGATCTATCCCTACATAAAACCCACGCATGATTTACACGTAGAATTTTTTCAGGGTCTCCTTCTACAACTTTTCCTTTTGCATCTCGAACACATGAGATCTGTAATGTAGAATAAATACAGCTCGTAAGAAAAGAGTGTTTGCATTCAAAATCAAAATAGTGCATAACTTGCAATACAAAAATGGTGCATAATGCAGTGATGATTTAATATATATATAATAATGTAATAATATATGATATATAATAAAATAAAAATATACATATATGCATCATACCTGTTGGGTAATAAAAGTAATTACTAAAACTGGGCCTTGTTCCAGTACTCTTCCCATGGCTAAATCAACTTGGGCAATATCTAATATCCTTGACTCTATCTTAAGACCTTGTTCTTTGGCTACTTTAAAGGGTTGTGACATCACTGAAAATGCCGCTTCATATGTCCAATCAGCTAGTACCTGTCATACATTCAAAAATCTTTCATAGTAAAAAGGATTCTGATATTTGGTCTTGCAATGCTTGAAGCTACGAGTGAATAAACTGAACTTCTCAGCTCAGCCTTACCTTCAGTTCCCCACGACACATAGCTTCAAGAATATTTGGAATTAAATCTTTTTCACATTCCAGTAAAAACCTGTCCTTGTTAAATGTGGGATCAATTTGCATGATTTCTGTTAGTGTGTCAGATAACTCAGTTCGCTGGAAAAGGCCGCCCATAACTTCAGAAACCTAAAATACGAGACAGGAAAAATAAAATGATTGCAATTGTTAATAGAATGTCAAATAAAATTTCAAATGTAAAACCGTAATCACAGTTCTATTTAAACGGAAGTATTACCTTATTGGTTAATAGGGTCTGTATATTCGATCGCCTATTTGTGCTTCTGCTATTTCATCTCTGACTACAGTAGCGGCATCGCTAATAGCTCTAAAAGGTGGAGTACTAGCGACCTTTGCACTTGCGTCAGCCACTGTACTTGCAACAGATTGAGCTTGTTTTCCTAATTGTCCTCCGACTTGCGTTGCTTTCTTAGCAATTTCACTCTCTCCTAATTCTTTCACTGCACCTTGAAATTTGTCCTTAACCAGGTCTACTTTCTCTTTTAATACTTGAGAACTTTTACTAGCTTCCGACTCAACAACTTCAAACTTTCTTCTGGCTTGTTTTAATGCATCTGATTGTTCTAACTTATGCGCTTCTTCTCGAAACTTAGATATATTGTCTTTCATATCTTTATTTTTTGAAAGTTCTGATCTTAGATTATCCAGTATTTTGGATATAAACCCGGGTTGTTTGCCTCCGCTTCCTGCTGTTGCATACAGTCTCGTCTAAAAGGCATGCATATAAAATCATATCCAATTCTTCATCAACAAACTTAATGATGAATTTTATTATACACACAAAAAATGACAGGCAAGGAGAGCTGAGAAATTGAAGTTCATGAAGTTGCTTACCCGGTGCGAAACGTCCTTTTTCAAATTCGTGTTACATATTGGCCGTGATACAGTGGAGTGTCCGCGAAGACCATTAGGGCCTTCCGCGGAACACTGACCAAATACCCTTGAGGTACCACTGGCATTAACGAAGCAGTGAGGATATGCCAGGCCATGGCGGGCTTGAGAAGAAACAATATTGACCACCGAATTTCCTAGCTTTAACTTGTGCATGATGAAAAGTTTAAAGGTTTCCAGCACCAACACGATTAATTTCGATTTAATCAATGACAGTTAACACTTGCAGTTGTCAGCGACTCCATTTGTCAGACAAAAACATGAACCATCAAATATCCCGAGTGTCAAGTAAAACTCATTTTTGGCTGGTATAAGCAGTAAGTCTCTGTAACATGTAGATAATTAAAAACCGCAATGAAGTATCCGTTGCTTAAACATTTTAGATGACCTAAACCAGGAAAAATTCACGATTGCTGGAACAATAAATAATGTGATTAAAAAACATTATTAAAAGCTGTGATTGCAGACAGTCTATGCATGTGCATGCATAAGCACAAATGTACAACTATTGCGTGATACACAAGTAAAGATGACAACTGAAACCGACTCAGAATATGTTTTAATTTACTTGATTACACCATACTAGTTTAGTCTTGACTAAATTTCATCAGATTTTGATGCAGAAACAATTGTAAATGTCACGAAAAATGAAGCAGCAGGATGCCGAAGAAGATCTACCAGTGACCAGTAATATAGAATTTACGGCTTAAATTTACACGGAAATTTCTTCATTATCGTCTTGCCAGATTACAATCCAATTCCCAAGTTAAATATAGTACTGGAGTGTACAAACCAATCCCCCCAAATGGGGGGTGGGTTGTGTTGTACACTCGTAACTAATGTTAGTCTGAATTCACTTACCACTTTTTAACAAAATCGAGTTGAAAATCGAATGTTGAGATAAGAAATATGAGAATCGAATTGAGAATCAAAATGCAAATCAAAGTTGTAGATTCTCAAAAAAGGCGACTCGATTGGAGGCATTAAAATAATTCTGTAGGAACTGGATAACTTGGAAAAACATCCGCACAAAGCCAGAAGATGTATATAAAAATCATGGTTAGTAGTGGGCTGGGGACCCACGTTGCGCTGTTAAGTTGCTTATGTAGACCAACTTTAGTCGCTGCTGGGAAGCTTCCACAACTTCATCATCACTCATCATGCAGACTAGAGCTACACTCGTTTTTTACTCATTCATTCATACAATAATACACATATTTTGTTATCCTGACCTGATATTCCTTACGCGCATGCGATTAGATCGGATGATCCAAAAAACTTTCCAGACAAAATCATACATTTTTAGACATACCCCGATTCCCAGCACTTGCATGGGGCACTGTAAGAATTAGTGAGCAACCTAATAAAACAATTCCATTTTCTCATCATTCTCGTCAAAGAAATATAGTTCAACTTGTTCAATCATACCAGTTCTACACATAATACTCGTCGTGGACTCGTGACGTGACATGCATAGCAGCATAAACACCCAGTGGGATGACTCGTTGTGTGGGCTTGAATTGAAATTTATAATGTGCTTTATCCATATAGTCTATATACCAATATTACCAATGTAATAATATCATATCCCCTCTTCCCAGAGATACCTATACAATCCTCTTGAGATTGTGCTCCATGCAATGCTCCATCTCCTATATCCTCCCTCACAGGAGTATGTAAAAATTACTAAATTACTTTCAATGAAAGAATAGAAAATGATCATATCATATCGTAGTTAAACTTAACATCATGGATACTTCATCATGATCAAGAATCAAGAAGAACTTATATACTATGGTTGAAGGTAAGTATGAAGTGGAAACCCACAGCAATGCAACAAAAATTATATGCTCCGTTCCGTCCCTAAATACTCCTAGTTTGTGTATATATCAGTCAGTAGTATATTTGTAAGTAATAAACACATACAACTTTTTGAAGAAAGGTTGCGGCGGTCTCAGAAGTTTTATACCAACGCTTTGACGTCGTCAAGATAAAATATAATACAAAACATATAACTGTACACACACGAATTTACGCACAAAAATTTCAAATTATAATTGCACACGTATACTTACTCCGTCAGTATCTTTCGAATGATGTATCCCCCCAATTCACAAGGTATGTAATGTTGTCTTGTTATAAGAAAAGTTTCGAATTTTTTCTTTCGAAATACCCAACGGATTTGACTATATTCAACTAGTACGAGCCTCGCCAATGTACGAGCATAATAAATGTCATTAACCTTGGTCAAGTCGTTTACGATTTTCAGGTGGTTCAGACGGACAACAGACTTCAGACAAAAAATGCAAAACCTTAGCTGTACTTTCTATACAGTATTTTATTAAGCGAAAAAGTTCACTTGTCATAGTCATAGTCATAATATAATACTACAATCCAATATCAAAATACCAATATCAAGTGCACTTCATGATGTTGCATGTGTGGATTGTGGAAGTGTGGACGTGAAGTCGCATATAAGCAACCTATGCCGCTATGCCGCTATGTTTTTAAACAAGGCTAAATGAGATATTTTGCTGTTTGTACTTAATGGATGGATCATGCAAAAACATGTGATGTTGTACTTACAATGAATTGTACACATCCATCCATATGTATGTATACGTGCACTTGTTCTGTCTGATGACTTACTATTAAATTTAAATGACTGTATTGTGTGCATCACTCCCTATTTCATATTCAACGAAGAACTTTTACAAAAAAAATAATTTTGCCTTTTTTCTACTATTACAGATTACAGCTTTAGTTTTTAGTGGTGTGCAATTGTGCATTGCTAGATACATCAAGTACACTTTACATTATGGCGATAAAAGTAGTAATGAATGCATTACACTTGACTCCGACAAGCAAAGATAAAAGTAGTATGAAACATGGAAAACGAAAGAATTTATTTATTTAAAAGCGTTTGAATAAGAAATACTAAAAGATCTTAATAATACATGATACGATGTAAACGAAACGAAATATACCTAAACTAAACTACGTATACATACATATCTGGGTTGTTTGTAATACTTCGAGTTGAAGGTTTTAGACATAAAAGTTTTTGTGATGGGATTGTAATTGTAAAGCACAAAATACACCTCTACAAGCATGAAGCAGCTTACACCCAGATTATATTTAATGAGTGTTGGTTAAAATTGATGTAGAGATATTTCTGTGATAAGTAATTTGACGTTTTAGAGAACCGTTATTAAGCCGACTGATAAAGTAGCACTTCAGAATTTTGTGACTAAAATGCAAAAGAATTGCTTGCTTAATTCTTAATTTATAATTGTAAATGGCGTTTTACTGTCAAGTGGATGTAGTTGGGATTTTTAATTGCATGTGAAGGTTTGGGAATTCGACATTTAATTTAGCAGTGGGTTCATTCATTCATGCTGACTGTTAGTGACTTTACATTTGAAGCGTTTCCGTTGATTTTATAGGAATATCTCGTAAAAGGTACATAGCTAAAATACTATTTTTAAAGGAATATAATAACACGTAAATAGTTTATAATTATTTAGGAATAGAAAGTTAAAAGTGAGAGAGGGTAATCTACGTTTTGATGTTTTTAGATTTCATCAACGAGTCTTAAGGTTCGAATGGGCAATAGAAGTAATCATGGGAGAGGAATTGGCTGAGGAGCAGTTACAAGATTTTTGTCGTCGACATGGGCTCGCTAAAGATGGATATCTGGATGAAATTGAGCTTACAACCGTATGCAAATGCATCGGTCTTCAAGTTTCCAGCGAGGTAAACATGTTGTTACAGAAAAATCATGTTGGAAATCATGCGAGGATAAAAATATTTTTGCTTTAATTTTGTAGATGATTAAAGAGCTCTTTGAAGAACTTGATGGTGACAAAGATGGACGTGTGTGCCTATCAGAACTTAGTCAAATGCTTCGAGGAATGCAGGATAAAATTCCACCTTCTCCTGAAAAGCACAAAGTCTCAAATGACGCCAATTCCCTTCAAGTTGGAAAAGGAAACGGATTTTCTAGCGTTCCAGTTAATGAGCGCGGTGCTTTCTCTATATTAGATCCGGAAAATTCAGGATTCGCCAAAGTCGGAATGATTTTAGATTTGTGGTCGCAGTTAGGTGTAAGTGAAAGTGAAGGGTCAAGGCTACTCTCCGACTTGGGATTTACAGTAAGCACCAAATCACATTCCATAAATCTTCAAGACTTGGCTAAATCAGTTGAAGATGAAATCGATCATTCCAAAGAAAGCCTACCACTTGCATTCCAAGTTGCCCTTCTGACTTACCGAACTGAAGCACAGTTTTTGAAATCCCTTTGCGAAAGTATCGAATGCGAAAGAGACAAATTAAAGGCTGATATTTTAGATGCACATCAAAGGTCTGCGTTAATAGCTCAAGAGGTGGATGAACAAAATGCTAGAATGGAGAGAAATGGTCAAATGCTTGTTCGAAAAATGGAAATAAAATATAGCGACCAACTTCAGGAGTTACAAAACAGATTTTCGAACGAAAAGGACTCTCTACAACAAGCTTTACATATAGCAGAAACTAAGCTGAAGGAACTACAGGATGAAGACACAAAACTGAAAGTACAGATAATAAAATTGAATCAAGAAAATTGCAATTTAGAAAAGGACCTACACAATCTTAACCTTGAAATCAGGAATGTAAACCGCTTACGGTCTCATTTGGAACGAGAGGTTTCACGATTTAGGGGACTGGAAAACCAGGTTTGTTTTATAGTTTTAAAAGATGACTAAAACTAATATATGTGTTAAAAGTGTTGACCTTAGAATGCAGGTTATACAGCTCTGAATTGATAATAATTAATTGATCGTTGAACAGCTGCAAGAGATGGAAAGAAAATACACCGAATATTTAGCTAGCAGTGACGGTAAATTGAAGGAGACGTATACTGAAATGCAAGCATTACGGGATCAAAATGATGAATTATCCATGCAGCTCGAAGCTGTTCGAGAGACTCTTAAAATTGTTCAAGCTTCGCAGTCCAAAGAAAAACGTTTTGTCCAAAAGAAACGAAAAGGTAGTTCATCTTTAAATCAAACTCACTGTCATAGTGCCTTAATTTCATCCAAAAGCTCAATTTCCAACCAAGAGAACAGACGGTGTACAGAAGGTGATATGCCGTTGAACAAGATGGGAAAATACTATTCAAATGAAGAGGATAGATCGCTAGAAGGTACATGAACTCTTTTAGAATATAAAGCACACGCATTGACAATCTTGGCATCATTCAGGTGTATTTTTTGCCCCTAACGCATGTTCATATTATAGATACAGAAGAATGTGATAGTTCTTTGGAACAAGTTGCATCCGTTCCGAAGACAAACAACACGGTAGAGATACAATGCTCGTCCGGTACTGGCACGTGTCCAAAAACAGCTATTGCGATTGTAAGACTCTTGATGGGAATGCAATTTGACATCATCATGCACTTTTAGTTACTTGCTAAGTAATGTGCGAAAATGTTATTTTTTATAGGAATTAGCAGCATGTATAGGTGAAAGTTCTACCGATCCTATCACTAACGGAAATTGTGGCGAAGAAGAAATGGACAGTGAGCCTTCTCTATCTACAATAGAAGAAGAACTATTGTTAGGTCAATCGGAGAAAGAATGCGCCAGCTTGGAAAGTGAAATGTGTGCTGTGGTAAATAATGAACGTGTATTTGTAGGGGACGTCAGTAAAGAATTTATTAACAAGTTGACGAAGTGTGACTGCACCAAGTTTGTTAAAAAGAAAATGAAAGACAAGGGAATTCAAAGTGGGACATCTGGTTTACATAGAACGAGCTTAGAGGACGTAACTACCCAAACAGTTGATGACAACGCATCTATTACAGTTGATAGTTTACTGGAGGAAAAGCTGCTTGACCAGCTTAAGCAAAGAATTTTGCAGCTAGAACGCGAAATTAGTGAGAAGAAGGCTGCATATGAAAAAGTGAACAGTGATCTTAAAACTCAGTGCAGCGAATTAGAGAGTAGTTTAGATCTGTTAAGGGAAGAGTATGATAAATGTGAAGACTACTGGCACGAAAAACTACAGGAGGCAAGAGAATTGTATGATCAACAGAAAGCAGATATGGACGAAAAATTCCAAGACTTAGCTCTTAAAATTACAGAGTATGAAGATTTAGTTCTACCTCCCTCGACAAATGAAAGATTACCACCGATTGAAGAACGAGCTAGCTTAGAACGTCAGGTTACAGATTTAGAAGAGGAGTGTGGAGTTTTGCGTAAAGAACTACACTCGGTACGAATAGAGCAAGATTCTGTGATTTCAAACTATCAACGTAGCTACGAGGTACTAGTCACTAGTACTTTTAATTTAAGTGAAACTTAATTCATAAGCAGGTTGGTAATAAAGGCTTAATTTTTCTCATGATAGAACAAGCTCAAAGACGATTGTGCCAATCTTGAACAGCAAGTGTCTGTGCTGTCCAGAAAGTGTAAAGGCTATGAAAATAGACTTAGTGCCCTTGCAGAAGAAGGTCTTACTTTGATTCAACCTTTTATTAATAATTACAAAACTTATAACTTTTATCAAGCATGTTAAATTATAGAATCGCTCAATTAACAAAACGTATGTTTTAAATGTTCAGAACGTAGCACAGTGGAGGAAGGTGCAATGATTGATTTAATGCGGGAAAGAATCAAGCAATTAGAATTCCAGCTGAGAAGTCAGGACGAGAAATCTAAGCAGCAGATAACGCAGCTGGAAGCAACCTTAAAAGAAAGAGAAATTCTATACAAAAAGTCTATTCCCGATGTAAATGTAAGGATAGAGTTTCAATTTATGTGCGTGCGAATTATTTCATCACATCGAATTATGTACCGATCTGAAAATGTTGGTCTCAATAGATTGTAAAGCCACTTTCTCCTCAGTTTGGCCAAAATCATTGGAATAATAATAATGAACTTAAGAGCAAAAGTCTTCTTGAAATGTTGCAAAATTCACAGAAACCTGAATCTATATGGCCACAAAGGTTTGCAAATGTCGCTGACAAGAGTTCCAGCTTACCATTTATTCCTGCTGTGGATCCAACATTTGCTGTCCAACAGGTACGCAGGAACTATATTTGTATTGCCTCTTTGATTTTGCTATAATTCCTACAAAGATTTCCATAAGGTTTTGCTAAATTCTGACCTGGATTTCGTAAAATAGCAGTTTTTATAAACTTGCTTGGTAATTGGTGACAGGGTGCTTGGGGGTCTCTTTCCCCTCCTTTTCAACAAGATACTTCATGGGCCGTGCCTCCAGGAGGGCCTGTGAAGAAAGCTTGGTGCCATGTCGAATTAGGATGGCTTCAAAGCCTCCGAATGCGGTTGAAAGCCAGGGATGAACAATGCTATCTTCTCCAGCGAGCATTACAACAAAAAGACAGTCAGACTGAAAAGATTGTTACTGGTCAGACAGCTACATAATAAAAAACCACAATAGCAACAGCACTTATATAATAACCCAACACCGCTGTAGACTAGAGTAGGTCTTGCGTAGTAGTTAGATATGCTTTATTATTCATCCGCTTAAATGCTTTTTGTTGGACACATTTTTTATTTACATTATTACTGGTTTGAATCATGAGCAATTTAATCCTTAACATGACTGCATTTGATTTTAGAAATGAAGTATCAGCACGAAATGGAAATATCCAATTGGGAAAGTTTGATGCAAGCAAGTCAGGAACTCCTCAGACAGCATGTTGTGAAGCACAAAGAACAAGTAATTTTGAGTTCGCAAATTTTTAAAAGTTTCCTATTTTATTCATTGTTGTAATTTTTTAAACCTCTTGCAGGCAGAAAAATTAGCACATTCCGATCTGTTAATGAAAGACTTATGGGTGGAGAATGCTAAGCTCATGGCCGCTCTTAACGCAACTGAACAAAGAGTAATCCAGCTTGATAACTTACTTAAATTTCAGATAAACCACCATCATCATCATCATCACAATCTTTCGCAAGGTCCTCCGCATGGTAGCTCTAATAATAATAATAATACTAATAATAATAACAATATTAATACTTCAAATGCCATATCCTCCGCTCCTCTCAGTCTCCCGCATCAAAGTAGTCATTTTAACATCTGACAAACTAGCGTTATCTTTTACAGGTAACGTAAAATAATTCTTACAATATTTGCGAACGTGGATGTACTAAGAGATTTTAAAGGATTTGAACGGCAATTCTAAGGTACCTACCGTTGTAAGTTAAATTATTTTTTCAGTCAGAAACGGAATACGACTCGATCTTGTGACAAGTCTCGTATGGGACGTTAATATCCCAACTTCATTCTTCATTATTCTATCTGTTATATTTTAAACTATCAGATAAGTAGATAAAGTTACCAAACGACGCAAGCTGATAATTTAATTTCCAAGCTGTAAAACGCATACGCAGTAACAGTCATTAAAAAGATGATCGATGAATTTACTTGTACACTTTTCGTTAGTAATCAAAGATCCGGTTTTATATCCAATTTTGCCGTCAAGTGTGTGTCACATTCACGAACAAGGAAGTAGTTCCCGCTTACTTCGTAATCCAAAGTATACCTGCCTACCTTAAATATACATATCTAGTGCCTCGTGATGTTTAAAAGTCAAGATATTTCCAATTAACTTAATGTTACTTGTATAGTGACATTTTAATGGTGACTAAAATTTAATTCTCTAACCAATAATTGTTATGAGTTAGATGTAGATGTGTCAGCGGTTACTGACATAAGTGCACACAATGATGTGAGCCGCGGAATATATGGTACTAAGAGCGAAGTGTAAATTACATGACGTGGAAAATTATCCTATCCTAAATCAGTTTATTTAATGTCACGAAATCCATCCATTATTCGGCCTTAATAATAAAAACTGAGCGATAAATTGAAATATATATTTGATGAATGTGAGAGTTGTGAAATTACTTAAACTGAAAAAATTATTTCTAAAATAGTTGTGCGGAAATAAATTTTGTGATTGTAAAATTTGATGTTGTGAATTTGTGATCGTTAATCGAACGAATTCTAAAGTCTCTGTATAAATTCGGAATCATAATTAGTTATAAAAAATTGTTAGAGCATTAATAGGAAAGGTGAAGGATGACATAATTTATTGTTAGTCCTAAAAGTAACAACAATTTTTAACTTTAAAGAGTACGCATGGAATCGGAAATAAAAGACTTTACCAAGTAGAACATTGGCTTAAACGTGTTCTTTCAAGGTTCAGCAGTTTTTTTCATTCCAGCCTTATCATTTATCATTCATATCATTCAAGCTCTTAGCAGAAATGCCAATTTGACTAGAAATTCTCAATATCAAGACTAGATGTATGTCCTGCTTTTTTATCGCATCGTTTATGTGTATGATATATACGCATCACATTTCTACAATATATCTCTTTGTAGTTCATCTATATACCTAGTTCTCACTTCTCTTGTACTGTATTCATTACATTACATTACAGTGTGAGAAACTTTCAGGACAGGAATACGATGATGCTTCTTGGATAATGTGTGGTGGGTGGAGGAGAGCAATACACACGAGTTAGTCGGAATGAAGTGGTAGAGTTGGATTTAAAGACATCTATTGCCATTGTACTATTGTGTACAAGGTCTGCCATATACTACGTATTTATTTTACCTCTTTGAAAAACTGTTGTGTTTTTTCTTAAGAGTCATAGCAAAGCATACCAGAATAGGCATATAACTTGCGCTTTGATAAATATGCTATCTTTGTTGCAACAGAATGGTTACAAGTAAACGCATATTATGCATATATATCAGAAACTTTGGGGACGAGCGGAGTAGACCCAAATTTTCCCCCAAATAAAGGAAACTGACATGCTCCTCTCAATTCCCAATGTTAACCCTTACTCGATTGGTGCTCAAAAATGGAAGGTATTCTGGGATTGGATCAAGTTGACTCACACACTGTTCATGTTCATCTCCCCCACCACCACCATGCCTAAAGCTTTGAACACAACCGTAGCCCTTTCCTTCGATTTTTCAAACATCATGTGTGGGATAGTTACGAGATGTTGGTGTATGCTTATCGTACATTAAACTAAAAAACCTTATTACAGTTCTTTGTTACGTTATGATACACAGTGTTGTATCAAATAGATTCTACGCTAACGCTTCAGTATTCTACAATCCCATACTGTGAATGTAGGAAAGGGGTAACATGTAAAAGACGATAAAAGCTGTATTAAGCCTAAGAACGGAGAGAAAGGCTTCGTCGTGTGAATTTTACTGAAAGTAGAATATTATTTAGGATACATATATGTGCATTTAGGTAAACCCCTTATCCTATCCTTGGCTTTTATAACTATTTTCTCATATTCCTAATGTTGGTGTTTGAACGCATACGGAGTGGAAGCATGGTATGGTAATCATGGGAGCCGTGAGACCCCCTTTCCTACGGTATTAATGGAGATGGTTGTGAGGTTGTTTTATATGGATATGTGCACCAAACACAAAGAAAATGAGTGCTTCTCACACTCTATCAGTTCGTTCATTGCTGCCTTCTTAGAAACATCTCGCAAACAACTATACTCATTTCACCCAGGTATGTGAACAAATAAAAAAATTCAGCCGTTTTCTCATGAGTCGACATGAGAAACGAAAAATAATCAGTTTTTACGCAGTCGTAGGCGTATTATCGTCAATTAATTTATCAAATATAGTTCGAATGTGCTATCCTTTGTTTCAAAAAGTGTGATTTAAAACTGGTCTATCGGTAAAAATGCATTTTTAAGGACCAGCAAGTGTAAGTTTTTACAATATATTGGAGAGATATAGACCACGCAGCACTACTCTTCTGCCATTTATTTTAAAAGAATGGATATGCGTTGCTGAGATTCGTAACGAGCATTCTTCTTTAAGTACGAAAGCCTTTGACGGAGGAAAAGCCTTTCTAATTTGATTTTAGTGGGTCGCTTTAGATAAAAACCTTTAAAAAGGAAACTGAACATCATACTCGAGTGGATTCGATTGATCTGGTATCTGGTAACACAAAAGAAAACGTTTTGTTTTCCTATTCTATATAAGTTATACTGTAAATTATTAAGATTAGAATGGTGTGTAGAAGTAGTTTCAAGCTTCCTGGTTTACTTGATTTATGTGTTGTACAAAAAATACATGATTATATGATACACTTCACGTATAAAAATTGTAAGTACGAACATACAAATCCTATGTGATATGGCGTTGCGTTGCAGTCGCAGAGGCAGGCATAGGCTGTAAGATAGAGATAGAATGAAGGATGCATTTTCCTTCGCAACGCTTATTGCGTGCAGAATGCAGAGCACAGCTTTGGTTACGAGAAGGCTTAACATCTTAAATAACTGCCATGTTGGATTGAATATAAAGTTCACGGAATGTAATTTAACATCATTTTTGTTGTGAAATTATGACAAATCCCTTTTTTGTCGGTCCATCATGTCCTCGTTTGTTTACTCACCAGGACTGATTAGATTAGTATATTTTTCGGTTTGCCACAGGGTAGCTTGTAGGACTTGACAAAACATCATTAATATGAGAAGAAGATTTAGAAAAAAATGTTTATGGAGTTTTCTCTCGTCTCTCAGTAGTACCAGTATGAGGATTGATGCCAATTAATATTCTTATTTATTCCATTATAAAAAATAAAACTAATTAGGGTTGAGGACCCAATGAAGAAGAAGGCTGAAAAGCGAAGGGCGAAGGAAACTCTCTTTTTCCATTGTTTACGCTCAATGCAAAACCAGCATCCAATGGGCGATTAGAACTAGAAGAGGTTGCAAAAAACACTCAAGTATACTATAATTGTGTAGAATGTTTTAGTGCTTGAGAAATGAATAGGGAATGGCGTCAACTGCTACTCTCAGCATATGGCTGCCGTGCTGCTGACGCCAAGACAAATATCGAGTAAAGCGTTTGCATTTTGAGAACACTGCTAGGAGAGAAAAATAACACTGCTAAGCACTCCACTGTGCACACTGCATTCAAGTATGCACAAGAAAGTCATATTTTTACACGCATAATAATGTACACACATTTATTATTACTCACATAAAAACTGGCGATTGTTGGGTTGTGTTATTGTTGCTTCTGATAATGCAATCCTTGCTCTGTGCTGTTATACATATGTAACTACTTTTTTCTCCTTGGCAAGCAAAAAAAGCAAAGCAGGCTTTTGGTTACACTGCATTGCATTGTTGTCAGCCAGCCTCCACTTCTCTGTGGGTTGTAAACCATTATATTACTTGAATAATATGGAGGTTTGCTGACTATATGAACAAGTCCCCTTCTTATTCATCTCCTCGAGACGATTGGATTGTTGACTGCGACTCGTGAATTCGATCGAGTCGAGGCCATATGGGTTCGAACTGGCCTAGCAACAGAGCAAACCACAACACTGGCGTTCTGTTCATTGTTGCTATCTTGGTGTGTGAGATGCATCAGCAACAATGAACATTTCAACAAGTGGCTCCCCTAACGAACGCTGGCTTCTCAATCCTACAGACCTTTGAAAATACTAGCTTTTCTCTCATTCATTGTGAAATATTCCCATAAATATCACAAGAATTTAAGCTATAATCACATATTATTTCCATTACACTGAGAGCTCTGAGTTGATGTGAACGAAACGAAATGTTTCGATTTTAATTTAAAAACGTAACCCTTGAGTGTTGACATTATCACTATATTTAGAAATATTCATGAGAAAAGCGATTCTTCTTCGTTACACCATACATTCTTTGGAATAATCATGGTATTTGACATTCGTCCTATACCGTGTGTTTGCTGTCGAGTGACTGAAACTGAATTCGACACACTAACAACTCTATAGCTTGCCTTGGGTCACGTAATAAATGCTGGATAGAGGATCGGTTTTCAATATATAGTCAAGATAATGGGGCAATAAATATCGTAAGGGGTCCTACCATGTTTGGTTTTCTCCAATTCCTTTTTCTCCGAAAAAGCTCCTAAGAATACCTCACCTCCCTCGTCACATGTGGGCAAGTCAAAAAATCACAAATAATGTATGGCCGACCGATTGATAGGAATAAATGTCATTTTCATGTCAAGCAGGTTCATCAGAAGAAGTAAACGGTTTCCAAATATCCATAATAGGGTAGGCAAATTCAGAGATTTTTGTTGGTGTTATATGCGTAATTAGAGTACGCATCAAACTGTACATTTGTTAGTTGAACAAGGATTAGATTATGAAAAGGACATTATTATAGTCATGTAAAGACATCTTAAATACTCATTAACTGTCGAACGTGTCTTCTTTCATGATTTTTTTTCAAGTGTGGTGGGTCCCAATGGTGTACCCAGGAATGTAAGTACAAGTGACAAAGAAAAACCTCTTCTGGAAATGTACCTAACATGTTATATGCTAGAATGTACGTTATCGTATGTTTATGATTATATCCACCTTTATTGCTCAGAACGTAACGTAACAAACATCTTCGTTCGTTGTTTGTTATTCTCCAAAGTACAAGCACAGCTACCTAGGTATGCATGTAATATAATGGTGCCCCATTCACCATCAGCATTACCATTACCAGCCATACCATACCACTGGTTTCTTTGTTTGTTGTTGAGGTTCTCCTCCGCTTCCTGATAAAGTGATATGTATATATAAAACGACAAGTAAAAGTATTGGAAAACTTTTCATAGGCAACCTTCCTCACCTCTCATCGTTGTGGACTATCTCATCTTTATCCTCTTCCTCCCGATCCTTTCTTTTCTATCCCAATCGGGGTAGAGACCCTCGTCAGTACAATTTTTCAAAGTGTGCACTTTTGAAACCTGATTTTAGATGTTTTACATTTCCTGGCCCTTTACGTGTCATGCCTGCCAGGGATGAAAAAGGTACATGGCGTGATATAAAGATAATCCAGACTACTGGAAACTATTTTTCTTGAAAAAGCACAGATTTACTTGTTTTCGTCTGCTCACATCTGCCACTATCGGTTAAATTAAAGGCAAGGGAAAAGAAATATAAAAAAACATGTAAATACACAGCCCCTCTTGAAACTTGGTGGAAGGTTTAGTCCATGTATGCCAGAAGGGGAAGCATGTAACTTTTGCTAGATTTCAATAATGAAGTGCGTGTTCCCCATTTCTGTTCCATGTGCATCTGTGTGTGTAACGAGAAGTGAAACCCTTCCTTTGTTAGGTTTCAATCTTGGTCTGTAATGTTGGGAAAACCTCTTCAGCCCATAAAAGTGAGGATGTTCCTTTACTTTGCATCTCCTGCTGCTGCTTAAAAAGCTCCTCTTTTAGCTAGGGATCCTCTACAGCTCTCCATCGTGAGATGGTGGATTGGATTTTCATTGGAACAAAAAAAATATCAAAAGAACTTAAAACCTCGTTTTAGCATAGCAACACGCCAGACCACCACCATCATCATTATTATCACAGTCATAATAATCTTGAAAGGCAGCTCACTTTTGAAAACATCGTTGCACTGGCAAATGACAAGTTCAGTTCTTTCTGCTGAGGTAGGCAGTCTTTAAATGATCCTTTGTTCATTCTACAACCAGTCAAAATAAAACCCCCAAGAGCAGATGTCCTTTTGTTGATTGGAAAAGGTAGCCTGCTATTTGGATTTTAACCTGATCTCTTGTTTTTCCCTTGTCAAAGGGACACACATGAAAAGAAGATGGTTGTTTGTTGCTCTAAACCAAAAAAGCATTTCAATTCTAAAGGGGATCCTAAACGGCGAAACCTTGATGTCGACAGTCGACACAGAAGGTGTAATGTTGATATTTTTATCGCTTCAAACGAACATCTGCTCTTTTGACAAAAACTTATTTCTCGGCAGTGTAAGAATTCATGCGTGTTTTTTGTTACGTTGCACAGTCTGTTATGATATTTTCCATTTCATATTTCTATTTTTATTTTTGGTATCGTATTTTGTGTCTGTTGTCAACTGGAGGTTCTTTGCAGTTTATAAATACACGTCCAATCAAACAGCAATGATGTGTTTTTCGTTTCCAGTCTTCTTAGAATCGTTGCTTTCACTTCCCAAGACTGAGCATATACGACAAATTTTATGTATGTGTGAGCATATCATGTATGACTGATTTATATGCTTATTGTCTCACTCTGATACTCGCAGACAGTCGTCATCTTGCATATTAAACAAATCGGATTTGATAAAGTAAATCGCATGATAAAATAAATTTGAATATTGTATATCATTTTGTTATGCACGTGTAGAGCCACTGGAGAAAAAAGCACGATGTACCTTATCGTCACACAGAACAGAGAAAATGACTGTAATGAATGATCTCATTAACGAACATGTGCTGATACTGGCTCTCTCATTTATAGCCGTTATTCTCATATAATGAATGAGTAACTCGAAGTGTGATGAAAACCAAGTGTGAGGAGGAGAGTTGTACGTACAAAGTGATACACATTGAATACAATATTTTGCTCACAGCTTCCATCAAGAATCTCAGAAAGGGCCATTTTTGTCAACGACCTTACCTTGGGGAGTATCAATGCCTCGTAAACCGTGAGAGTACGCTGTATAGTACACAAGTTGACTAATTGAATTTATGGCATTATATTGTGAAATTTGCTGAATTCCGAGGAGATAATTTCCAATGTCAATACTTGAGCAAGAATTCTATATATTCTTGTTTGTGAAACGTGCAATTTCATAACCCAAATAGTAATATTTTAGCATTTTCTTTTCTTGGTAAACTAGCCGCAACTTGCTGTCTTTAATGCACTACCACTCTTTATCTTTTCAGCTAAAATTGTCTGGTGAGTAACTGCGTGTTTTACTGACGCAAGTAGTACATATATCTCCTCGCCAGGTCTCGTATTAGAGACTTGCACGCATTTTCCATCTCGGTTGACAACTGCATTATAACTTACCGAATGCAAGCTATCATTAGAAAATTGAGTAGATGAAAAGGTAGCAAAGCAACAGTTCATGGTCACCTCCTGACAAAGAATATTTCGTGGAGTGTGCAGTGGAAAGAATCTTTCGTCAATGCATATTTGGTTCACAGTGTTTCGTTCCGTAACAATTTTTGTCGGAAAATCTCAACATGGGTGATACCACGGAAAACGAAAAGCATGGAGGATGTGCTCAAGTAAGCATGGACGCAATGTGTGTGAAATTGTGAGATAGAATTCCGATTTTCGAAAACAAAATTCCTGTCTTTCTGGTTTTACTCGTATATCTCATGTTATTCAAGTTGTTATATTGCTAACAGTAGATATTGTATTAAAAGAGGCTGGCCAGAAATGGGTATTATTTAAGACAATGGAACATAATATGCGTATCAAAAAAGTAACATTGCTTAATCACAATTTGCGGTTTTCAGTCTCCTTGAAGACGTAGAAAACAAATTTCCATTCTTTTTCTGTTGTTCGTATGTGGGAATATGCATGGATGCGAACTGATTAACCAGAAAAGAAAAATATGTTTATAGTTATTATTATTATTTTATTTTGCATTGTTTTTTTATTCGGTCGGTCGGTTTTTCCCTGGTCAAGTTCTATATTCTCACCACCAACTACGTGCTTTTATAAAGCTGCATAATGCATAGCATTTATAATATATTTTGTTATCAAATTGTTCAAAGAAGTAAGATAGATATTACAGAAAATACTAAGAAGAAGTGGTCTAAAAGGAAATATAAAGCATGTACACATTCGCTCATTTATGTACATTTATAACAATTGCACTGGTTCGTAATTACTATTCTCTTCTCTCTAGAGCTACCGATCTTTTCTTTTGTGTAGACAAGTGTAATTTATTTTATCCATTTTTGTATCGTCATTTCACATAAGGAAAAAACATGCGTCATCACTTCATCATCATCCTCCTCAGCAGCGTATCATGTTACACATGAAATACTTTTCTACAAATGCTATGAAAATACCATCCAAATCATCTTCCCGTGTAGATCGAGTATCTTTTGTAATGGGATTGGTATATTTTTGGAGTTCACCACATTATTTTATTGAAGTAATATATTATTCCGCGTGATTTACACAAATGCCTTGTTTTAATGTGTACACTCATGTGAAACTCTAATCGACACTGTTGCGATAGACCGAAGTGGGGTTTGTATTCTAGCACAAAATAATGCCGGAAGCAGCCGTTAAACTAATTAACGGATGCATGCATCCCCCTATTTAAACAATGAGAGGGTTTAGTAAAAGAGTTGCGGATACGGAAACGATCAGTAGTAAGAAATAAGAATGTTAGTGGTGTACATGGATGAATATGCTTCTGCTTCTGTTTTGATGTACACAAGTACAATACTGTTTGTGCCGAGATTGAGCTTTTATTGCGACTTTTTTCTTGGGACATGTACGTGAAGTTGAAGTTGAGAGGAATACCTTCATTTCCTTTGATAAATCGATCCATTGTGAGTGCACACAGCGAGTCGATAGGTACTTGCACATCCTCTTATTTACATGAGGAAGAGAATGCCACCATGCCAAAAACACACACAGAATATAAAATCCATAAGGCGAAAAATGATTTATTTAATAATCTATTTTCCTTAAAGTGTTATTATTATTGTTGCTAAAAATGGGAATGATTCAAGATACAATTCCAAGATATGAAATTTATTGCCAGTACAAGCTTCATTTCTTGGTTACTTTTTAAAATCACTTCTTCGTCTGGTTTTTGCTGTTAGTTTTTGCAAGCTTTGAATTTTTCTCATAGGGTTTCGAACAAGATTTAGATGTAGAGTTGAAAAGGCAGGTGAGCAACAAAGCAAAACCAAAAGGCAATTTTAATTCGTTCAACCAGCTCAAGCTACTTAACCGAACACTTTATATACTATATATTTTATCATCAGAGGGAAAAAATGTAAAGGAAAAATGTAAGTTTAAAACCAAAAAGAAGTAAAAATGGATGTATTTGTACAGTTTAGGTTGTGGAGTTGTACAGCTTGCTGGTGCCATTACAGAAAAAGGGATACCGAGCGACTTGAGTTGAGAGTCTATTTTGCAAAAGAAGGGGAGCAAAGTTGATTTGAAATGTGTACACACAAATCACAATAAGATTTAATATGTACGTACATAAAAAAATGTAATGTGCATCGAGATATGCATTTGGTATAGTGGTGGCTGGGTTAATAGGTGTCTATGTGACTGCATTGCATCCACGTTTAGGCAATGGTATATAGCCACTGTGTAAATATGTAAAGTTTCTACACCGCATCTCTACGACCGCCATCATCGTCATGATTCCCCTATCGCACATCATAAAAAATAAAAATGATAAGTGATGTTATGTACGCATACACGTAAGAGATCACAGCTCTCTCTGCCGTTGCACACATTTTAGAGACGACGAGTACAAGTTGAGATTAAGAAGAAGAAGGATTACTATTCTGTTTCTCGTCCATGTCCTCTTGTACATGTAGTAGACAAAGATAATGTGCAAGTATATATGTGGGGATTTGGGGTTGGGGTTGCTATTGCTCTTTGGTTGGATGGATGGTTGTTTTTACCACATCTCATCATTCTCATCTCTGTTACTAAGCGAAGGCGAGCGAGTCTATGTTGCAAACAGCAGACATATTAACAGAAGCAGCTCGTAGCTCGTTCGTTGACGATAGCTTAAAAAGAAAACAAGTCAAGCCATCAGAGAGCAACAGTCCCAAAAAAAGTCCTCATCTTTCTTCTCTGTGCTTATTAACAACTATAGTTGCTGACGAAAAAGTTGAACAAACAACAAAGAATCTCTTTTATATGTCGCATGTGTATATCCTTGTTTTCTACCTTTCTCACCTCCTATTCGCTACACTCTTCAGCCTATCATCAGAATTGTACTTTTCTGCATGCATCGCAGACTCGAAAAAAGAGGCAAGCAAGCTCATTTTATGATATGTACCCTGTAAACAAGAACGGCATCATCATCATATCCTATCACCCACTGACTTGCTCGTCCGAAGGTCAATTTTTTGCAAAAAAACTGAGCAAGCCAAGCAAGCGTCAAATTGTATGTTGGCAGTACACCAGTGTGAATCATTGAACCAGTCATACAGTCTTTTCCATCATCATGATGACGATGGCTTTTATTTCTTATATTAAGATAACTTGCAATTGGTTATTGCTGTAGCTGGCTCAGCGTCTTTTTTTATTTACTAGTATGAGAATATGTGAGCTCTCCATTGTTGTGATGATTGTTAGCTTGGTATAATTACTGGGGCGAAGTTGCCGAGCGAGCAAAATATGCGCAAAAGGGCTTGTATGAAATAACAAGATGTGTTGCGATCGAAATAACCAGTACAATCAGTACATATGCTGGTGTGACCACTTTTTTACAATTATGGCTTTTTCTCCTTCTTCTAGAATACAACACACTTTGTAGTATGAAACGATGAACAAACAAGCCCTAACATCTCATTCGTTTTGAGATGAGAATGGCATGAGGATATGATGAGAAGGAGGAGGATGATGATGGTAGCATCGAATGACGCTGGCTGAGAACCTGGCTCATCACATTTTATTCTTTATACTACTGTACATATGTTGATCTTGCTTCTAGAAAATACTTTATCCATTTTTATCATTATCTTTTGGAATGAATCCTCATCAGCATCGAGGCTGATACATATATAAATTGCAATTATCATAGGAAACGAGTGAAAAAGTCTGTAAAGGAAAAAAATGAATTCGTTTATGTACATCATATGTGCAGCAAACATACAGAGAATATGTGTACCAGTATACGTGTTTAATATTATGTTTCATATTTTTGAGGCGCAAAAAAAGGTGGATGATGGGGCTGCGGGTTTGTTGAAGGTGAAATGACGATGATCGTTAGTCCAAAGTGAGCTCTACTGTCCAAAAGTGACGCACTTTGTGTGCTTCTTCCAAGTTTGTATATTTTATCATTGTATATAAATTCAATATATCATCATCATCAAAACAGGATTGCATAGCACGCGACAGCTAAAGTTATTCCGAAGATAATACTCAGGTACGCAACGCAGTGTGCATATCATGAAATATTGCGACGAAATTCTACCTAGCGCTACTGTTGCCGTTCCAGTCCGTCTGCGTTATTCGTACCTATATTATGTCATTTGAAGAAAATATATAAGAAGATTCAAAGTTGATGCTGCTCTACGCATTTTAACAGTGAGTTTTCTGGTCAGTCGGATGTTTCACATTTGTGAGATTTTTTTCCAGGTAATTCCAGGTATTCATTTAGGCATGGCACTGCGTACAAGCAACATCTACGACGTATGGCCAATACCACTATGATTGTTTACCTTCTTCCTAAAACGACTATCATCTGAAAATGAGAGCTGATAGTATCGGTTCTTATAGAGGTAGTTTTTTACAGCGTAAAAGTAAAGTTGAGAGTGCTTACTTGGATAAAAGCATGATTGCTTATACATAGAGTACATTGAGTAAAGGCATGTATCTCATGGACAATATTGTTTACGATATCATTTTTAACTTTAGCATATGAATATATCATGATGCAAAAACATTCTTGTGAATTCATTCGAACAGAATTTGAACAGTTCCAGAGAAAAAGTGTTTTGTTTGCACAATAATTTGATATCATGTATAGATGTATGATTATGCCTCCAATTTTCCAGCCAACCAATCCGAAGCTGTTGCTGAGTCGTAATATGATATGGGATGATTTTGTAATGTTATAATATAAAGGACATTATTGTTGTTGAGAAGTTGAGAGGGACCGTGATAAAAAGGTTTATATATTTAAATTTAATAGGATAAGTGAGAGTTTATTTTTTGCAGATAAGCTAAAAAGTAAGTCATACGAAAAATAGAAGAAGGAGCAAAAGATCATCTTATTTCAGATGCCATACTTTATTCATTTTTTATCTCGCTCCCAGTTGCTAGTGTTGCTACACACTGAGTACACGCTAAACATTTTTACAATAAGGTATCCTTGCATTTAATCAGTATTCATGAGTAATTTTAAATTGTGCATCCTTATTCTTTGCTACACGAACTCGAGTTTTCCAAGTATTCATCGACATAACGCATCTTCCAGCTCAGGCATGGCATTCTTTTGGTGAACAAATAATCTCCAACAAACTCAATATACATTGTAAGCTATTAACTAAATTTGTATCAGCTTTATGAAAGGAAGCGTTTTCATTTGTCCTATTACATTTTCTAAGCGAATTTCTTGTGCGCTCATGACACGACACACGGAAGTTTATTCACGCCTGTTGTTATGTACATACTTGTAACATGATTTGCTCATACAAAAAGCTGGGTCGTATCATCGTATCTCTTATTTGATTACTTTGACGATGATGGCTGCTGTCATGTTGGCAGTCCTTGCCCAGAGAATCGTCAAGGCGGAAGCGTCAATGGTACAAAACTTCGTATTGAATATGAACAACTCTTCTGGATATCGAATATTATATGAAATATAGGATGTGATTTATGGAAATCCTCGTATCGTAGTTCCGTGTACTTGCTTATAACTATAAGTGTGCAAACTGTACTTGGAACAAAAAATAAGTTTACCAAGAAATAGGAAAACTCTGTATGAATATGAAATGTTTTTTAAAATCCAGATACCAGACAATTCCGAAAATCCTCTTCGTACATATAGTAATGGTGTTCAAAGACAAATTTATTGGACAAGTAATACCTATCCAGGTTACCCAAAAAAGGGATTAAAAAATATTTCGCATATTTACGTTTTGTCGACAGTAAAAATACCATATCAAGATATTGTAAGTAGTATCACCTGTAAAGTTATAGTACATACTGGAATTGAAACAAAGGATGTTTGCAAGTCTATAAGTAATTTGTTAGGCTAAGATGTGTAAAATAATAATTATTCTTGCAATCTCACACGTTTTGTTGGTGTAATGAATTATCAAGAAAAATTATGAAAATATTGTAATTCTATTCCTTTGCAGGTTTCACTTTGAACCACAAAAGCCAATAACACTACGTGACAAATAGAGAGAGAAAAATCAGAAGGAAAATTGATATTTCAGATTACTAAATTTGAAATTCAAATCTGAAAGAAAAGCGAATAAGACGTAATCAAAATCTCCATATACTTATCTAGTCCCTTTTGTTTCAAACACGCTGCCAATCTTCACAGAGGGCTAGATATCCGGATCCAACCAAACTGAATTCAAAGTTATATCGAGAAATATCTTTGATTTCAACATCGTCATTCCTGAGAAGAGAGGAAGTGTCGATTTGATACAAATCTAAATTTGTGAGTGAGAAAAACAGGGCAAATTTCCATAATTTTCTCAATCTTTGTCAGACTCGATATATAAAAGCGTGCTTTTAAATCAAAGTGTTAAACTCCTGGTTGAACTTTTGACCGATCAATATACTCTGCGAACGACATAGTCTCTTTTAATACAAATTTATACAAAAAACGCAATATTCTTCTTGTCTGCGAATACGTATGAAATTGCTTCACAAGAAGTGTGCTGTTTTCTGTGCAAGTAAAACAAATTATTTAGTCAAAGTGTCATTTTTTGCAATAATCAAATACATATTACATTCTTGAGCTCTGTAACAAATTCAATTTACTTTGGAAAAGTCAAACTTGTTTTATAAAGTATTTTTTCTTGTTTTTTCGTCCACACGCACGGGTTCTCTGTTATGAGAAACGTTTTACAAGTTGAAAAAATCTCTTCCTCTGTATGTGATATCATTTAGAAGGTATTGTCATCAACATTAAGTCATTTTTGTTGTTCATCCCCCAATCAAGAGAGAAAACAGTCAAATTGTGCATTTAATGTCAGCAATCAGTTGTCGTCAGTGATTTTAACTTGACCACAATTGTTTCCGAGTTGTTTTAGTAGTATTGCTGTCAAATGTTATTATAGTTAGTTGCTTTACCTCTCAAACTACTGGGATCTCACGATTTACAATTACAAGCAAATCAATAAATCATCATCCTCCACTATCGTGTGAAGGAAGAAGCGTAGCGCTATTTAATTAGTAAGTTAATCCTTTTCTCTGAAATCTCTGGTTTTTAAAGAAAAAGGTTCGGTGTGCAGTATTTTGTAATTGCAATTGTTTAATCCGTTTAGTAGAGTGTGCTCTAGAGATTATACAGTGTTTAGTGCAAACGAGGCTCGTCCTAATCAATGTAAAAATTGATTAGGCGACAGGAAAGCGTTGACACCGAGTGCACTTGAGATCTCCATATGTTGGCGACAGGAGGCTCTGTGAATAGCTCTGGAACTATTATTAGCTCTCATATCAATTCCTATTTTGGAGGAACCACTTGTTCAAGAGTGGAGTATCCTGGAGAAACGTTGTTGACTGAAGACGAAGAAGAAAAAAGTGGAGAAGACGTGGTTGTTGTGTCATTATCATCATTTGTCTGTCTGGAAGAAGTTGATTTTTGTTGTTCTAAACAAGAAGTGTACCAGTGGCGAGTAAAATTCAAGTCATGAAAGAGGAAATTTCTGTAGCAGTTCGATTTTTGAGTCGACTGATTGAGAAGAACAATAATAGTAACAATAATTCTAACAGCACTGGAAATGGCAGTAAGGTTATTGATAAGGATCAGTTGAAGGTTTTCAAGGAGCGACTGGCCGAGTTATTGAGTGAAAGATTCCAAGACCACTGGTTTCCCGACAAGCCATCTAGGGGTCAGGGATATCGGTGTATTCGACTGAATGAAAGTGATCGTAAGGACATGGTGATTGACCGTGCCGCTACTCAATGTGGTTTGTCGTATGAGCAACTCCATCTCCCCACCGAACTCACCATTTGGGTTGACCCAAAAGAAGTCTGTTGCAGGTCAGCTACAGTACTGTTTAAAAACTTTTCCTTTCCTCTCTATCCTTACTTCTCCTCCCCTCCACCTTTCCTCTCTATCCTTACTTCTCCTCCCCTCCACCTTTTCTAATCTCTCCAACTTCCTTACGTGAGAAAATTTCATTATTCAATATTTGACATTTGTTCAGATTTGGAGAGCACCAAGGGTCCTTTTGCACGTTAGCTTCTTTTAAGAATGGCACTGGTGAGATCTTCCTAGACCAAGTAAACTTTGAGGAAATTCATAAGAAAACAATGGAGCAAAAAGAAAAAGTAAGTATACAAACAACAGCCCAATCTTTGCATTTCTTTAATTTCCGATCTTATAGTCTGCCATCAATTATTATTGACATTCGATGATGTCAGGAAAGAACATTGTATACGACATGTTATTATTATTTTCCGTTTCTTCACAAAAGAATACGACATGAAAATACGAAAGTCGACAAAAAACGTGTACATTATCATCACATCTCATCATCACATCATATATTTATGCATTGTAGTTTTTCAAACTTTCTTTTCCAACATATTATGCGAATCACATTGAAAATGACAACTCTGCGTGAGTGTTGAGGATATGATGGAGGACATATTTCTATTTCGAGTATAGTAATTTATAATTTCTAAAATGAAAATGGAGGTGAGGCTGCTTTGAGCAAAGGAAGGCTCTCTTCAGCTTGAGAAAACTTTAATATTGCACAGTGAACATACGAAATAAATGTGCACATTTTAGATAGCCTACAAGAGACGAGGTGCACCCAATGTTTCACCTCATTTTATGCTCGCAATTCTCCTTCAAAATGAGCAAATATCGAGGCTAACAACAAGAACAAACCAACATTAGAGCATTACATGTATTTTATACAATTTTCATCTCATAAAATAAACACAAGTGTTCATTTAGTTGCGAACAGTAAGCAGTAGCGCAGTAAAGGAACCGTTGAAATTTCACAGCGTGGTGGGGTTGATGTATACCACATGAAAGTATCTTTATTGAACATATCAAACAAGCTTAAAATCAACATTGTTATTTTTGTACTATGAACTGAGATGTTGTTGATGGAACAAGTGACAGTATTTTTGTTCAGTAGGAGGACTATTTAATTTTTCTCTCAAACTTTATATTTAATTAATGCACAGAAAAGGGGCTTGATTAGAAAAAAGTTAAAATGAGATGACTAACAATTGTGAATTCGCTTAAGCAATTTTTATATTAAATATTGATTTTGTTCTTTTGAATCTATATATGTTTGATTCGTCACGATATACTCATGTTGCCAAAATGCAATGCAAGGTCTGGTTCCTTCATTACATGTAAAATACAATTTTTTTACTGCGTTACAGTTGCATTGATTACAACCTAAGCTTACAACGTGCGTACAAAAGGCTGTGCATAAATGTAGAAACTTGAGTAAGACTGGTCTACAGTTAATTGCGCGTAGGTAACTTCTAAACGAAGAGTATGGTTAAAGCATTGCACATTCTGAATATCATTATTTGCATTTACGATTTTTGCAACTTGTGTTTACATTTATGTTTGGTGCATATCTGCATATCAGGTACTCATCATTTCTAGCTTGGCTTTGAGTTGCATCGTGGGATGTTGCAAAGCTGCAATTTGAAAATTTCTTGCAGAAGAGAGAACAGTAATGTACTTTAGAGAGAACAAGAAGAGGCCGAGGAGTAGTCGACATAAAACGTGAGCCGTTTTTCTCTTACCAACGGGCATGGGCATATTTAAAAGGATATAAAATGCAACAACAGTTATCTTTCTCTAAGCTTTGTATTTTACAATGGAAACCTTGTACTGTAATGCATGTTGATTGAGAACAAAATTCTTGATGCACGATATACGCTCAATGGATGCAGCCCTTTTCGAAACACAGAGCTAAACATTGCATCGTATGATGCTTATAGGCGATATTTAGTCAAGCTATTTCAACGTGTATGTAACGTGAAATAGAACTACACAACTTTTTAAGACTATTTTCCATTTAGAAAAAATTGCACTGCCTATGTCTGCAGAAATTAGTTGATAAAAGGCTTGTCGTGAAAATTTGCACAAAACGTACTTTGCAACCCATCGTTGGAAGGAGTACAGAGGATTTTGTTACTTTAGGCTAAAACATATTTATTTTTACAGTATTGGAGTTGACTTTTTTGTGCTAAAAGTAAAATGTGCAGCTATTTTTTGTGTTGCTCTGATAATACCGAAGATAGTGGTGTGGTCTACGTTGCAAATTAGAATCTACATCTATATGCATGTATATTTAATGAAGACTGATCGTAATAATGTGGTGAATCATCATTATCTTCAGTTTTGTCCTCATGTACTTTTTCGTTCAAAATGTTGCTCTGCTCTTCCTTCTCGTGAGTCTTGATGATGTTCATGATAATACAATTATAATATATCAGGATGATGCTGATAATAATATGTATAAATATTATGCCTATCTGCTACAATTGGACTAGATTGCAGAAGCAGTACAACAACTTCACTGTTGCATTAGCATTGAATTTCATTTTGCTTGTAGCAATCAGCAGCAGCATCAGCAGCAACATCAACTTTGTCGTAAAATTACCCTTCTTATATTTCAGTCCCTCTTCTCTTTCTCTCTCGCTCTCTGTTGCTGAGCGAATTGTACTAAGAGCAAAGACAGATTGATGCTGTGCTCTGCGGTGTAATTTGATTTGATGCACTGTTACTGTTATAATAACATTTTCTCAAGCTGTGGTTGCCACCATTACTAGCAATTGACGAGTCGATTCAGATTTCACATAAGTAATATGAAAGCATTACAGAACAGTTTGAAATGTGAATCGTAGGCAAATATTCATTTTTACCCATCATCTTGGTCATGGTGGCATATGTGTATTAGGCTTGTAGAACAGACATTGACAAGTTATAGAACATCGTTTGTCGTCTCACGAAAAAATTATTCAAGCAAAATATCATATTGCATCTGCAAACATGACAAAATGCGAGCTCTCTCCATTTCCAATCGCCATCTGCTCTAGTTCATAGTTCACAGCTCATTGACACTGAGTGCTAAATACAAAAACATCAGTCATTATTCTAACGAATGTGTCTCCTGTATCACATCCCATCATTGTCACAGCACAGCTCGTGTTTCATCATGACACTAATTCCTGCTCAGATAGATAAAAGCAAGGTTCATTGATTAAGTCAGCCTGAAATCTAGCTTGTTGTTATTTCATTTGAAGAGTTCAGCTACTAATATGCTGCAAATATGTGCATTAACAAAAAAATGTATTTTAAGCTGGTCTCACGTATAATAGAAATGAATGAAAACAAATGCAAATAGTACTTATTACATTATATAAATGAAACAAAAGGTGAAAAAATTATGGTTATTTAGGACTCGATCCCTTTTCGTATGCAACTCAAGCTGAGCTGAGAGACATATTCTTTTCAAGGATTATTCAAATGAACATAAAAGCAAGCGAAACGATGCACAACAGAAGAAAAAAATGTTGAACATAAGCTAATGTGAGGAAACAAAGCGTATTTTTATGGCAAGAATAAGCCGACCATATAATGTCATGCTTGATATGGTCTTACTTTTTGTGTATGATGAATTGGATAAAAGTGGTGTCTTATTTACATTTAAATCGCAGCACACTTTTTACTGTGCATTGCCACAATTTTCATTTATAAGATTTTATTAAGCTTAGTTTTTTCCATGTATTCTTGTTGAGTTTGAGTTCATGACAGTAATATCATGATAGTTGAGCGGTTATGTACGCAAAGCACGGATCCATATCGTATGACACACATCAAAGCACCAAACGTAATGTAGTCTAAACTGCAGCAGAAACCAAATATTATAGAGAATATAAAGCCTCATAATATGCAAGAGCCATATGTGTGAGATGACGGCTACGAGTTGAACTTTATGATAATAAGTTGAAATATATGAATTCATTACTTGTCTTTTGGACTTATGTTATTATTGTCTCTTGATGTTTCTTGATTTCCACACTTGGCTTGTTACTATAACTATGCTGAAAGCCAGAAAGAGAATGGGAAAATAATTTTAGTGAGTGCATTGATTTTGGCTGGGTGTTGGAGCAATAACAAACCATAATTATCTCATGTTGCATTTTATTACTTATTAAGTTTCCAATAGTACTCGTATTCATGCAACCCAATGGTTCTGTTTCAGACTTTACGCACCTCTTGCAGGGCTTGCCTCACTATAAGAATGCATGAAAAACTGACATGAGCTTGGCAAACTGCATAAATAATTGCCAATTTTTTATGAACTCAACAAAAATTCATTCTGGCTTAGCGTCACCCTAGACTTCTCATATCGCTAATAGCATTGCAACCAAGCACGGTCACATGACTAGCTGAGCAAAGTTGACCAATTACCAATATGTTGCAAAATTTAACAATAAAAGCTTATTGGAATGAGGGACAGTATAAATGGCAAGTGTTGTAGTCTGTCGCCGGTGTGAGCATGTGCGAAAAATCATTCTTGCGAATTCTTTCTATAACTTTGGAGAGAGAGAGAGAGAGAGTCAGGCAGACTGACTTAGGTATTGGGTTGGGAAAGAGAGATGCTGCTGCTATAAATGGTTGGTGGAGGTAATAAGAATTTGGAAAATCCATTAGTACACTTTTGTACGCGCATAGTGCAAGGATAGTTAGAAAAATAATTTGCATTATTGAATTGCGTTATGCTGTATGGTAGTGGTGGTGTGACAGAAAAAAGAAATTTAGAAGGGATGTCATTATTTGCTACGATGCGATTTCCAATCTCAAAAATGATTGCTAATGTACAATAGTGTGTACGGTAAAATGAATACAGAAGAGCACACTCATACATGCAGATTTTCTGTTTGTTTGTCTCATCTACCGATGACATGACATATTGGTAGCGCGACTGTACAGATTGCTTGCAGGATTTATCATTGGAGCATACTATAAAGTAAAATGCAAAGGTGTTAGGTTAGATTGGTTGTGCATGTATGCCAATCCATATTGTAAATTGGCAATCGAAACGAATGACTTGGTTGCTTACAATTTTTGTACTCCTTTCATTTATGATGCTACACTACAATTTGCGTTATGATGGTATGCATAATGCATGTGAATATTTATATGAATGTATATCCGTGGAAATCAGGTCAGAGATTACTACGTTAATGCCAATGCTGTATTCACTCGGTTAAAGGTGCTCCTTGTCATGCTTAACGTTTGTTGAAAGTGCATCAAGATATATGGGGACTTGTAAGCGCACAGGAGACACCAAAGGGCCTGCTAAGGGAATGCACATTCGATTCATAGCAAAATCACGAATTGCAATTATTTTTTCAAGTTTTATATCGACGCAACACCTAGTGCATCTGCATAAAATGCATTAGAGAGCTTGTGAGTTAACTGAGTGAATGAAACTCTTTTCTGCCTCTCATAAAATGTGCACAGTGTACAAACTTTTCTCAAGCGCTGCGAGATTCGTCGTATAGGTATCACTGTAGTTTAGAGCAACACTAGCACTAAATCAACTTTTGCAGTACCACTTCTCTCTTGACATGGTTTGGATCGCAAATATTTTAAGCGAAAAGACTGTATAGTTTGTTAAAGGCGTAGAAGGTGAGCCCCTTTTGGTTTTAGGTTAGCATTTTACATTTCAATGATCAACAATATCGTGAGCAAAAAGTCAGCATCAAAATCACGATTTTTTTGTGCATAAACTAGTAACAATGAGGATTATAACGCATCCATGTATCCTGATAATTCTCAATTTATAACGTTGAATTTTGTAGCATAAGTATGCCTGTACAATACAAATAATACTTTTGTATCTTCCATTATCAATTATTATTATTGTGTAGCGTAACTATTTTTGTTTGAAATGTACAGTGAGCAGAGTGAATAACGTTATTGTTACAGTATGAACGAAGGAGCGAATTGCAAGTTAAGAGTCAAGAGTGTATGAATGGGAAAAACGCAATCATGTCGTTTTTTATGCATGCATGTATGATGCATTTAACTGAGAATTAATTTTCAGCTTAATTGAAACAACCTTTTCGCAGAAATATGTTTAAAAAGGTAATAAAAGAGCGAAGGAGGAGAGGACATGAGCGAGTTTAATCCAAGTTTTGTAAAATGTGAATCACTAAACTGCTCTTGCTTAACTTAATTTCATTCTCATCTGTTCAGTTTTCGCTTATTATGTTGAAAAATTAGCAAAAACGCTAATCACAGACATTTGCTATGCGGCATTGTTCAAGCAAGCATAATAAAAGTTTTTTTAGTACAGCATTTTCGACCATCAAAAGCTATAACACTGGGTATGCATAGGTATGAAAAGATTTTCGTTATTAAGGTTGCAGTTTGCAAGCTTTATGCATCGATCGTGTTTGTCTGTCTGTCTGTCCGTCCGTCTGTCTGTCTGTCTGTCTGTCTGAGGCAGTGATTCTAAGGAAACGGCTGGACGGTTCTCGCTGAAATTTGGTATACTAGTATATTATGACCCCACATCCAAGCCTATTTCAGGAGGGCCAAATCCGTCCACCCGTTTTCAAACTATTCGAAATTTTGGCGGGAAATCGTACTTTT
>JAHZNA010002195.1:0-39330 GCA_027743935.1 Sinodicranocentrus sp. ZH6
TGTGAATCCAAATGCAGACGAATGTGGAGGGTTTGTAAATATCATTCTAATTAGTTAGGTTAGGGTTATGAAGGCTAGGTTGAAGTTATATCCGTGTTGGTTAGGTTAGGTTATAGTTTAAGTTTCATTATGATTCCCAGCTCGATTCTCATCTCAATATTCGAGTTTCAACACAAGTGATTTTTCAAAAAAGGGGATTGGTATGTACAATCGAACCAATTTTAGTTAGACTATACATACCAAGCCCCAAAAAATTGGGGTTGGTATGTACAATTTAACCCGTACTTGCATTATATGTAGCTTTAAATTTACTTCATTCCCCACGCACAAGTATTTACATTCATGTCATGTGCCATACGTAATTGTAATTGAGAATGTATATATTAGACGGTGTAAATGACAGATTGTCACGAACTACCATACTGTGGATTTATGTTTTTAAATTCTTTCTCAAATTAGTCTGCCTGTGACATTTTGGGGTTCACACAACAAGATAAGGATGACGTCTACAGAATTACTGCAGCAGTAATGCACATGGGAGAAATGAAGTTTAAGCAGAGAGGACGAGAAGAACAAGCTGAAGCTGATGGAAATGAGGTACTTTCTGGAGTTACCATGAATAGAAAAGGATAAATTACTTGGCATACAGGGCAAATTAATCTTAATTTGTGTGGATAGGAAGGAGAAAGGGTTGCTAAATTAATGGGATGTGATGGCCCTGAATTGTACAAAAACTTCTTAAAACCAAGGATCAAAGTAGGAAATGAGTTTGTCACTCAGGGCCGTAATATGACACAGGTGAGATAATGTGCAAACTACGCCTCTTTTTTCTGCAGACTAACTGAAATTGAAAGTGAAAGTATGATGTTTGAAATTTATTAAACTAACTGTTACAAAACTTTTAAAAGTGCAACTACTCCGTTGGTGCCATGGCCAAAGCCGTTTATGATCGACTCTTCAAATACCTTGTTCGGAGATGTAACGAAACGTTGGACACAAAACAAAAGCGGAACACATTCATTGGTGTACTTGACATTGCGGGTTTTGAAATTTTTGATGTAAGTCTATTCTATAGTTGATTTATAAAATATCATTTTCCCGCCACCCGTATAAATTTATAAATTTGTAGTAAATGATCTTAATTAATCAAACTCTTATTACAGATCTAGGTAATGTAATGTTGTTGGTTTAGCTTTAAAGCATATCAATATGAATGATCAATGATCAATATGAACGGTCTTCCTGATCCTGAAATCCTTCCTCACGTATCCTTTTCTAAATTCTTTTCACGCGGTTATATTTACATAGGTACATAGTGACGGAATGCCATTTCCATAACGTAAATGCCATAGCATACAATTTTCAGTATTGTTAATGAACGAGAAGTATTCTTTGTCCGTTGAGTGAAAGAATTTTGAACTAAAGAATGTGCACTACTCCAAGGCTCGCAAATAATTCCCAGCAAATGATTTTTCGTTGCAGAATAATTCCTTTGAACAATTATGCATCAATTTCACGAACGAAAAGTTACAGCAGTTTTTCAACCATCACATGTTTGTGCTTGAACAAGAGGAGTACAAACGTGAGGGCATCGAATGGGTCTTTTTGGATTTTGGCATGGACCTACAAGCGTGTATTGATCTCATGGAGAAGGTACTTGGACAGATTTTTCCGAAGAGTAGAACCGACAAATCCAGATGTAGTCATGTGGAACAAAGCCGTGTTTTCCCTTTGGAACACTCTCTTGAAGTCTTAACTAATTTGAATTGAATAAATCTGGATTTTAAATAAGGATTCGTATCGAAATTCTTCTCAAGCTTTGTTTATAGTGTTTAGAAAATCGTAGATGTAGTTTGTCTTGGAGTTACCCTCTCTCTTTGCCCCTAGAGTAACGTAAGTCACTAGGTTTCGTGGAATGGAACAACTATCTCAATATCAGGTCTACAGCAGTCTATCTATATATTCAATCATGGTAAATTGAGCCGTCGAAGAGTTGAGTGAGTTTGATTTTTTCATCTAAGGCATAATTTAAGCCAGTAGAGTAATGAAGAGTGAGTCTGATTCTTGAAGAGTGTGCTTTCCTCTGTGATATCCGAACAAATCTAAAACAAGGGATACCACAGTGTGGTGTACATCTTTATTATAAGTACCTTGCAGATCACGCTGTTGTAGTTATGTAGATATAGTTAAATATATTAGCCAAGTTAGTATATAGGATTCAGAAGTGTGTGAAAAAAAACTAGTGCAGTGGAGTACTGCAGTATATTCGACATTCTTCCACTGACTGGGACCTTTGAGACTTTCACCAGAAACAAACATTTACTACTGACTTTTGTTTCAAAGTCTCATCTAATTAAATTAGATTCCTCAACCGGATTGACTCTTGTCCTATATTTACCCTATACCTCCCATTCTATCCGTATCTTATGTGCTACAGTGCGCGGCACACAACTCACATCTATTTATGTTTAATAGTCGGCTCCCTGCCCTTTCCTCTGAATGTAGCAATAGCATAGATAAATGTAAAAACAAGTCATTCGTTGACGATGACCTTCCCTTTTCAATTATTTGTAGTTTAATGGGTTTGAACAATTGTGCATCAATTTCACCAATGAAAAACTACAACAGTTTTTCAATCATCACATGTTCGTTCTGGAGCAAGAAGAGTACAAACGAGAGGGCATTGAATGGACCTTCATCGACTTTGGAATGGATTTGCAATCTTGTATCGATTTGATTGAGAAGGTACTGACAGATAGATGATGTCTTGGATTTGTGCTTGGACAAGTATCATTAACCTAATAATGCATCGGTTTCGAGTTTTGTTTAAATACTAACAAAAATTAGTTAGACTTGCAGGCATGTAACAATTTTAATTCGCAGATACGCCCACTAAGCTCTTAAATGTGAAACCGTTTATTGCAAACGTGCAATTTGCTAACTCTGTGAGTCAATTTAAGTATACACACAAAAATAAGCAAGAGGCTTTTGTTCCACAAGAATTACAGAAAATCGGTCTTTTGTCGGTAAAGACTCGTTTTATGATTGCCAATTTTCTGTATTTTCGGAAGCCAATGGGTGTATTTTCGATCCTTGAAGAGGAGTCCATGTTTCCAAAAGCCTCAGACCAGACATTCTTGGAGAAGCTCCGAAACAATCATTTGGGAAAATCGCAGAATTTTGTCAAGCCCAAACCACCGAAACCAGGACAGACTGAATCTCACTTTGCTATTGTCCATTATGCTGGAACGGTAGGTTTTGGGGTTGAAAGAACGAAACTATCAATAGTTTTCTATTAGTTTACATTTAGTATTAACTGGAAACATCCATTCTTGCTTCTAGGTTCCTTATAATCTCTCTGGATGGCTGGAGAAAAATAAGGACCCCCTTAATGACACTGTAGTAGACCAGTTTAAGAATGGCACCAATGAACTTACCAAACTTTTGTTTGCTGAGCATCCTGGACAATCCGCTGCGGCTGATAGTGGTGGTAGTGGTAAAGGTAAAGGTGATGTAACAGTAAATATTTGTATTGCTTTCTCTTTCTGGAAATTACGCGAATGTTAGTGGGATACAGTGATGACTTCAGCAAAGCAAAGAATCATATTTTCATTTATGAGGGAAAGATATAAGCCGTTTGCCACTTGTTGATTATATTGTTATTAGGTGCGAAGCGTGCCAAGGGCTCAGCTTTCCAGACCGTTTCAGCCCTATATAGGGTAAACAACCTTTTATAAAGCAAATTTGAGCCTTAATGCTTCGTCAATTTTAATCTGGTTAGGATCTTAACATTCCTTTTAGATTCAGAACGAGTCTAAAAATTGCTTTTCTAAGTAAACTAAAAGCATTATGAATAATAAAATACCTAATTACCTATGCACTATGGTTGGGCGCGCTGTTATTATTATTATTCAAACCAACAACCATTTGATGAATGAATCCTGACACAGGGGTGTTGTTCTGTACATGTTTTGACAAAAGGTTCTGTAGGAAAAAAATCATCACTGATATCTACTACAGTAAAAGGTTGCATTACCAATTTTCCGTTTCTCCTTGCAGGCTCAAAAAAGAAAGGTTCCGGATTTTGTACAATTTCTTCCAATTACAGGGTTCGTAGATTGGTTTACAATGCTCATGTTCTCCTTTAAAAGAAATATTCGTAGCTAATATAAAATTGAAATTTCGTAAACTCTCAAATTCCCGCAGCTGTGATAACTAAATTGCAACGCGCAGCCATACTGCGCAGCTGCATTACTTAGGTGCGATATTTAAAGAATATTTCAAACTTTCGCTTTTTAATTCAATATTGCACATTTTAGATAATAATTAGCACTAATAAGTATACGCAAAACAAATGACAATACAAGGTTCCACTCCATAATTCGCTTTTGATCTACCTTCAGTCAGTACTCTAGCTCTAGCTTCTGAAATGTTGGATGTTTTGGTCTGCTAATGAAACTGGATTTAACTTCAACTGAATTGTATAAGCGTTGTTTCGCTAGACTTTTAATACAACTGAACTGAGCTCTAAGAGATAAATTCTTGATAAATTTGGAAATATTTTTGATATGATTAAGGAAAGGGAAATTCGTAAATTCCTCGTACGGGGTTGCGATTAAAGAGATGTGAGAAATTCGATTGGATTCAGTTTTAGTCTCAAAACGCCAGTCGAAATAGGAACCATACGATATTTGGGAGCTACTGTATCTAAAACAGACTGCGTGAATTAGAGAGTTTACATATGCAAACGAACCCTTCCATTAGTTTTCGTTTGAAGTAATATAGTAGGAGGTTCAAATATGATGCATTTTTCCTTAGTTATTTTAGAATTTGTTAGTTTATTTGTCAGTTACTAAATGTAGTTTGATAACTTTTAGAAATTAGATAGCAAGGTATATATTACAAACAACCTTCGACCTCTTGTAACTTGAAGTTGATGATTTCACAAACCAACAGACGGATTTTTTAGCGAAGTAGAAATTGAAATAGTATTGTCGATATTTATGTGGTATGTGCGGTAGATGTTAGACACGCTATAATCCATCCATATAGCGTGCATTAATGCAAAAGAAATGTTTAGAAGTAACAGCATGAAATGAAAATAGCTAATTATAAGCAAGTACCATTAGATATTTAATTATTTGACAACGAACTACTTGAAACATAATTTGCATGCAAGTTCGCAATTCACTTACAAAACAATTAAAAGTGTGGAAATCATTTGCATGAAAAAAAGTCTGTCGTTACACGAATTGAGTTTAACAATGCAATGTATACATAATCCGATAACCCTCTGTTTAGTATTTAGGTGTATTTCCCAGACTAACTAAATCGATTACTAATACATTTTGCACTCCATCAAAACTAATACCAAAAAAATCAATGTCCTCCTCAACTTTAACCCTGGAATTCCAATGCGTTTACGATGATATGATGTGTATTTTAAGCTAAGTTTATAAATTTAGGAGCAACTTAACAACCTGATGTCAACACTTCGGGCTACTTCTCCTCATTTTATTCGTTGCATTATTCCCAACGAAGTGAAAACTCCAGGTGAAACAAGAGTGTTATTTAGTAGTTTATGATTTTCATATTACGACAAATCCTACCAAAATTATTGGTGCTTATCGAAGCATAATTGACTACACAGTAACTAAACCATACTCGTATGCTATTTATCCATGTGTTCAGGTCTTATTGACTCTCATCTCGTAATGCATCAGTTGACATGTAATGGTGTACTGGAGGGCATCCGTATTTGCCGCAAAGGTTTTCCCAACAGGATGATCTACCCAGATTTTAAACATCGGTATGTTATTTTCTACTTTCAAAAACTGCATGGATCATTCCATTTCAATTTCGACAGTGCTCAACATTACGATTTTATTACATCACGAACAATTAAAAAATACACGCAATAATGTTTTATTACAATTTTGTTGGGCACATTTTTTTCAAAGTGTTAAGTTTTTGTCCTATGAAACTTTCTCGACTTGAGTAGACGCAAACGTTTATCGAAAAACACATATGTAATGTTTTGGACCGTGAATCATTATCGCATCATAGGTCAAAATTAAAGCTCTCATATTTTTAGAAATCATAACTTAGATCTAAAAATACGCGTATAGCAAACATCTATAAAAATGAGTAAATAAGATCTGACTTTTTCTCAAGAACCCAACAACTGACTGAGTTCTGATGCTTGGTATGCAAATATGCAAACCTATTCAACTGTGCTTTCCTATTCGTTTGGCATGACTTTGACACTAAAATTGCGTTATAGTACACAGCGAGAACTGGATGTTGTGTAGCGTTTCAACTTATTTTGGAAATGCACACTGCCACCCTGTGACTTGTGATTGTGACTCATTATTGCGAATTCGCATTCCTATCTTGGTTGTTAGTAATAGCATGTATACTGTTTGCACTTGATGTATCAGTATTTTTTTACCCTCCACGTTCATAAGTGCAATAAACATTTTACTACGTTAAGAGTCTAGGAGGTTTCCTAATGAAAGTTTATGGTCGTAGAATGAGGTTAAAGCTTTATATGAGCACGAATAAATCATTTTGAATGCCACATATTGCAGCACAATTGTATGAAATCTAGCCGTTATAGTTTGTAATTGAGGTCAATCACGGAACGTTTCAACGAGCTTGTATGAGTTGACAATTAAAATGACCTTTAAAACTTTAAAGTGACTACCATTTTTCAAACCTATCTTTTACATAAGAAGGTTTATTTGTACATCCTTCTCTTGACTATGCTAGCATTTTTATTTTCTAAGGTACCTCATTTTAGCTGCAGCAGCAATGAATTCGGCAACCGATGATAAAAGTATGGCCCAAGCCTGCATGGATGCAATTCAATTGGATCCTGAAAAATATCGTTTGGGTCACACAAAGGCATGTAATTGAAAGTTCAGTGTTATCGAGGTTTGAGATTCCGAGATGCTTTCATAGTTGTAGAAAAATTCCGTAGAGCTGTAATAATGTAAAAAGTCAAACTTTGAGATTTATTAGCAGTTTTTAGACTCTAAGTTTCCTAAACTAAATGAATGCAGTGAACGGAAGTGAAGAAACCTACCTATGCATAACTTCAAACCTTCCAGACAGTACAACTTATTTTAGTTTCTTTTCGGGGTTATAAAAAGTTGAATATGTAGGATTTAGGTGTATAATCTTATTTTGGATGTTTACGGAAGTAAGTTTGACTTTTTCCATAATTACCAGTAGTAGCTAGATAGAAGCAAGCATAGTTGCCTGTTAGCAAGGCATATAAAAGCGACTGCTCGTGTTGGAAGTTTTAGAAATACGTAGAAAGTTCAAGTGACACATTAATGTCATAAATGACTGATCTGTCTATTTATGTTAAAAAGTAATACTCCTATATAGACACCTTACCTAGTTTGATATATCTAAAAGGGTTTTTCCTTATGGTGTTTGGTTGAAAGTTAACTTTGTGGGAAGTCATGTCTGTTCTTTGCAATTTGGATCAGACGGAGTCGTATGCAATGGGAAACATTCTACCCATTTTCAGCCTAGATGCATTTTATGATTTTACTATCAGTTTTTACCCAATTTTTGTCAGACCACTATAAACCACTGATCTTAATCTTGGCAGTCTGATGTAAAGTATACGAATCTGCATATTTCAATCGGTGAGATCGTTATCATTTTTACTGGTCAAATTCACATGCGAAATTACAACTTGCTTTTCAAAATCAAAGTTTTCCCTTTCATTACGTCTTTATATGAATGACTTGACTCCTCTGGCTTTTAGTGAGCTTACGTCATCCTCACGATGTCAAAAAATAGAAAGGCAAAAATAAATAAATTTCCCGTTTTCCTTACTAATAGTATGTTGAGATCGTGATAAATTCGTCAATACTTACGAATGCGTTCGCAGCCCGGTTTCACTTCTTTCCCATAAACATACTTTTTTCCTGAGCGTTGATTTATTGTGTGGTTGGAACTTCCTCGTATTCATTTTGTACACTTGAGTGACACGGTAATTTGGTAGTGAATAGATGAGGAAGTTCTTTTTGAGAAGTTCGTTGATTGCACGATTGTTGGTTAGCTTTCCACAGAATATTAGTGACTGAAACCTGTGCAATTATTTTATAGAACTTTACATGTTATAGTCTAGTTAGTATCTAGTTTCCACATCATTGTAAAGAAGCACTTGTGTACACAAGTACACGAGTTTTCACCAAAACTTTTACCTGGCGGATTTTTCCATGTCGAATTCATGAAACCTTGTAAAAAACAAGAAATTGTTGAAATTATTAGAATGGCTGAAGTATTTAAAGAAATTTCCTAACTTGTTTTCATGTACTTGTGGTAATCTTTGCCCTTTTTATTTTCCTACCTTGTGTCTTACGCTTAAAGCTACAAGATCCTCGCTCCACAAGCCACCTCTAAAACTGATGACGAGAAGAAATGCGCTCAGATTATTTTGGAGTCGATCAATCTTGACACTGATCAGTACCGACTGGGTCATACCAAGGCAATCTCTTTTTCAATTTAGAAATTCATGCTAAAACCCGCTAGTTTCCGGCCATATAGCATGTGCAAACTGGAATGAAACGCTTGCATTAATCTTACAGAATAAACTCTGCTCAACGGTTGATGAATTTTGCCACTTGTATCAGTCATTGTGCTAAAAACTCATATATCACGTCCAATGCTTCACGTAAATGTTTTCTTTTATAAACTAGTATTCACAAATTAAAGGTAGATGCCAAAGTAATTTATAGTATAGAGACACACAAAATTCATTATAGCAAAGCAACAAATACAACAACATTTCTTAAGCTAACTCAGCCACATATGTGCCATATTGAACCGGAGAATACTGCCTAGCGTTTCTACATGAGCTTTTGCTTAAAGTAATTAATAGTGTAATTAGTGCGCTTATTCAGTGTAACAAAAATTTCAGTCGTGCTGTGTGATTACTTTACACCATTTTGCTAAGCTTTTGTTATTTGTTTTCAGCTTTGAATTCATTAGCCCGTTTTCATGAAATAATGTCCCAATTAAAATTGTCAAGTGTGACAAACTTCTTGACTAAGACTTATAGCATGCTCAATGTACACTACTCCCTGGGATGACTTCATTTTTCCCCACTTAGCTACTAACGCCAATTGAATAAGCTGAAATTTCGAGTTGCTCAAGTTTTTCGATTCAAGGCTTTAGGTTTATTTTTCGTGTTTGATGCATGCATGATACCGCAGAATTTAAATTCCTTGCATGATGCACAGATGACATAGCACAACTAAATATTTTTGGCAGAAGGAAGATGTATTGAGAATAGTTATTGCAATTCTATTTTAACCAGAACGCCATGAATCAAAACCGACTGTCTCACATTTACATTTCTAATTGCGTTCGCACTGCGCACATGCAAAAACTATCTATGTGTGTTCATTTTTTACTTGTTTCAACCACTGTTTAAAGTAGTTTTGTGTCTTTTTTTATCAGCATCTGCTTAGAATTACATGCCTTCCATATTTTAGCGTTTAATTCCACCTCCTCATGTTTTCCTATTATGATGGATACCACAGGTGTTCTTCCGCGCTGGCGTTTTGGGTCAGCTTGAAGAAATCCGTGATGAACGACTCGGGAAAATCATTACGTGGATGCAATCAACAGTTCGCGGTTACATCTCCAAGAAAACATACAAGAGGATGATGGATCAAAGGTAGACTTTGTTCTTTTTTAACTGCTTCTCTTTCTGCTTTCATTTGCTTTTCCTCTAGCCTTCCATTTCAACTCTTGAAAGGAAAACAAACTCTGGGCGGAGAAAGTAGTGTAAGGCGATTCAAACGCATGGATGGGGCACTAAAAGGCAATCATAAGTTGCGCCTATTTATTTATTTTATTCGAAGTTCAAGTTGCTTTAATTTTCTGTATTGTGTTACAAGTTGAACTTTTCTGTTCTTTACGTGACTCTGTGTGCATGTACTTTTGTCACTGGGAAGTTTCTCAAGTGAACAAAAGTGTATCTCCAATAGTTTTTCCAAGAACGTTAAAACAAGGAAGATAATATAAGTTTATCAATTTACACTCGAAGCGCTCAAAACAATCCATTTACCTGGTACTCCATTTATCGTTCAACGCCTTCTTTTTTTTGAGAGAGAGATTTCTACTAAGAAAATGACGGCTGAGAACGATGCTTCCGTCGAAGAAATCCTGGATAGTGGAAAAGAGTAATAACAAAAGATTGTTTACGTAAAGCATATTATTATTTGGTTGTTTGCTAAATAAATTTCGTTTCAGCCAGCTGAAAAGAGCTGATGATAAATTAATCGAATTGAATTCCCGAGTTTCTTAATGGAGAATCAAATAGAACTTCAATACGGATGTTTTGATGTTTTTGGATAAATGCACACGCCTGCGTGCGACGAACTTTCTTGTCGACATTTTTTTGTTTTAAAAACTTGGATACAGGATAATTTTGTTGAGGCTAAAAGGAACTTATAATTTGAAGCTGAAATCGCTTATGTTTCGCTGCTTTCTATTAAGTTTATTGTAATTGCTATTCACGGATTCTTCAAATTTGATATTTTAGAATTGCACTTCAAGTTGTCCAGCGTAATTTGAGACGATACATGAATTTGCGATTATGGCCGTGGTACCGTCTATGGCAGAAAATCAAGCCTCTTCTCAATGTCTCTCGCGTTGAAGATGAAATCAAGGTAAGACCATGGCTATGATTATCAAGCCTACCATTACTTGAACTAGAAATGTTTGCAGTAATACCGTTGTCCTGCGGAACTTGTTCCTCTTTACACCAAGAAAATGTCAGATTGAGATTTTGAGGTAGAAATGCACGCACTGAAGCAGGGAAGAATGACAAGAGTGGAAATAATCTCTATTTAGCCATAAACATGAGTAAATATTTAATATTGTAAAAGCAGACCTTAAGTGCTTCATTTTATTAGTGTAGGGTACACACTCACTATCTAGTGTACCTAGTTCATATGTGCATTATATCATAAATTACAGTTCGTAAACAAAGGGCTGGCTGTGTAATATTGTAGTAATATGAAGTTTATTTTACTATAGAAAGCTATTGTGTAATTCAATGTTTTATTCATAATCTTTTCAGCACGTGTAATATTCTCCGCTGTATGTCGACAGTCAAAAAGTACCAAATTTTATTCTAGGAAGATATTATAGGAAAATATTAGGTCTATATACATGTACATAATAGAAGATATAGAGATGCATACTGGAGAGATACACGAAAGTAGGGGAACGGATATCTTGATGATCATGTGCTTTTTTCAGAAGAGGTACACATGTTCTTGAAATATTTCGCATACATCAAGTTCCTGTGTAAATTTTGATGGGTAAAGTTGTACGTTTGGTTTGACAATTCATCATTTTTCTACACAGTATTGCGACCCTTGTCGGTTCCCGGTTCGTTAAACAGTTGGAGCAATGTGGAGGATGATTCTCTTTTACTCTACATATTACAACAGTATACATACACTCACGTTCAGTTGCTCGCGTAGATCTTGCCTCGGCCTGAGATTTATCTTCACAAACACATTACATCATGCATTTTTTTCAGTACTTTTGCTGCACGGGGACGAAAGATTGCTCATGAAAAAATTTACATGATTCGTAGAAACATCCAAGTAAACATTTGCGCAAAGAGGAAATTTATGGAAATATGGAATTCCTGTTCCGATTTTCTGTCCGTTTCTTCTAAATTTCGTGCTGGATTTTACTTTTTACTTTACATGACTTGCACCTGCTGTGATGTTTACTCAATGTAGTATTGTATGTTTACCTAAAGGTGTTTCTACATCTCTCATAGTGTACCCTAACTCCTAATTTTTTTTATCATAACGCAACACTTGAATAGTGTATATTACCTCACAGGTTTTGCGTATGGAATTTGGTAGACTTTTCCATAAAAAGCATTGCATGTGAAACTGCATTTTTGAAAAATGTGTGAGTGAAAAGGTTTCTGAAGGTCTTACAGATTGGCCAACGCCAACCTTAGTGCCTACTTAATGTTGATAACCAAATACATTACGGGAAACTGAATGCCAATTTTTTCGTTTCAATGTGGACACGCTATACACATCTCACACACTTAAGTAAAAAATTCTGTGCCTTCTGGTTCAACCCCATATTAAATGTAACTTGCCTTCAGAGATGCATATCTAATTTAGACATTGAAACATCCAGACAGGGGCAGGTATGTGTTGCGTATGTGGTATGTATGTGCGGTACATAAAATGAATTTCCATGTATCCGGTTTTCTGTAATCTGGTGAATGTTTCTTATAAGAAATGACGAAATCGAGAATGTATGTATAAGACGATTAATATGTAGATGCATCGAAGTATAGAACAGAAATATTCCTATATTTGTTGACAACTCATACTAAACAGCAGAGATAGACGAGTACTTTCTTCATACCTTTTTCTTTTGAAAACGCCATTTGAGTTGCACGCTTGCGTATAAATAACGTCAAGATGATATTAATACCATTTATATTTGCTCAATTCTCAGCAAGACTTATCAGTAACCGGGCATATATAGTCATCATCAGTTACAAACTTGTACGTACGTGTAACTGAAGAAATGAACGATTTTACTTCAACTCGTCATCACATCACGATCGCGACCGTGATATGAAAAACTTTTCCTCGCTATTGACGATGTGTATAGACTTGCTATGTACGTACTAAAACTTCGGACCATGTACAGCTATAAACGAAGGAAACTAGGAAGGAGTATTAAAAAGGATGTATTTATAACTATTTATGTTATGTTTAAGATAAGTGTGATAGGAGACCCCATTCGGTTTAGTTACGGACGTTACGGTATTTGTCTGACTTTCCCGAGGTTTGGTTTGATGCTGCATTAGTGGCGTTTTGTGGCGAAGGTTGGGAGAAATATGTAACTGACTATTTGAGTAAAAATGTGGGTGGATGAGAAGCTGGTTTGTGCTAGCGTCTGATGACGGTCTGACTAATAAAGAGCATAAGACTTTCAATCAGTGGCAGTTAGGGTTGTGATTCCAGCCAGTCACTCCTCAGCTCTTTTAGCCTCTCTTCTTTTCCCTAGAGTCTGGCTCAATTTCGACATTTTTGTCTGATATCCTTTCCCAAGTCGCAAATGATGCGTAAGAAAATTCGACATAGACCATCATAAATCATTTTCTTCCTCTCTGCACCGCCCCAACCTATATTCTACATCGTCGATACCAATCATTGTTATTTAATTTGTAATAATATCTTCATTTATAGCAGGTTCATGAGTGCATAATACAAGGAATTTTATTATATGGTAGCAAGGGAAATATAGAAAAATCGGTGTAGTATTTTTATTAATATTGAGCAGTATATTAATTTTAGCGGGATACAGTGTTATTTGTGATCAAACCCTTGGGTACAAATTATTGAAACCTAATATTTTAGGTGGGTAAAAGTAGTACCCTGTAATATTCTTTAAGGATATTGATTTTTTATTCAAGTTTGTTTGTGATGGTAGCTGATAGTTTTAAAGCATTCTCCTTCTAAGTGAACTGATTGACATTTTTCCGTGAGTGCATACATCCTGTAGAAAGGAAAGTAGTTTTTGCTGCTTAAAGAGGAACAAATTCGCAAATAATTATAAGCGTCAACATGAGAATGGACGACGAAAATTTCGAAATGATAATGCCCACTGGGCGCCCAGGTCCAGAATTGTATGATAAACAAATTGCTTACAAACAGAAACTCGAGGAGAGAGTCCAGAAAACCGAAGAGAAACTGGTGACGGAGGAAAAGCTCAGAAAGCAGATCGAAGAAAGGCAACTTAAGTTACTTCAAGAAAAGAATGATCTCCTCAGCCAACTCGAAGCGGAAAAGGGCAGTGTTGGAGAATACACAGATAAACTTAACAAGGTCTCAGCACAGAAATCTGACTTGGAGAGCCAGCTTGTGGTAAGCAGCTTATTTCCTTTTTGGGGTTTATCCGGGAGTGTTTTCATCTTGTAAAGTTTATCTTTCTCTTTTCGTTTTTGGGTCTTGGAAATATCATGAAAACAAGAATAAACAACAGGTCTAATGTTTCTTTGTGGCTTTTTATCCTCATAGTATTAGTATATGAGGTTATATAGGCTTACCTATTAAATGCGTTTGAACGTTATGTCGTGACGCAAGATCACTCGGGTGTGCATAAAATGTGGCATGCTTTTCTCAAAATGCATGTTTTGGCCACATAGTTTTAAGTAGATAAAAATCATGTTTATCTAACAATTTATGAAACTAGGATGCCACAAAATTTCAAAGATAAAACCTCGTATCCAGCCCAGATGTATTTCATTTTGTAAAAGTTGTGACTTCACAACTTCTGATTTTTTTGGAAATAATTTGAACAGTTGGTGAAACCCTTTTCATGTTTGGGCGACTATACAAATGTAATGCGATAACAGCTTTTACATGTAGGTGTTTTCATCCTTGGATTACATTAGTCATATACCCACTTTTAACAGATTGTGCGATGAAATTTCATTGCAGCGATTAGATAGCAAGTGGGAGGGGATTTGGAATTTTTCCCACAAATTTTCAGAGGTAAGTTTGTACAGGTTTTTGGGGAACTTCTACAATTAACCAGCAGAATGCAAGGGAGAGATCAGAGATGCATTTAGCATCTGCTACATAAAATATCGTCTTAAAAACAGTTTCTGTGCAAATATTAAAAATAGTGCTAAAATTTGAATTTATAAACATTTTTCAACGATGCACACAATGATTACCTATATATATTTAAATAGAATATTGTGGGATTTCTTCAGGTAGCGACTCCTAGAACTAGAACTGGTCTGAATTTTCCCTTTTTTATAAGAATGTTTATTCTTGGATCAGCAATTAAACTATGAATACTTGTAAACATACAAAAGTGGATCAGCTATCAAATGCTCGCACTTTTGACACATCTCAGCTTCTCTGAAAATTTACTCTGCTATGTGTTGACAAAATTTAGGAATATTTTAACCTAAGACTAGCACATGTACTTTTTACAAGGAACCAGACTGTTTGACTACCTCTTTTGACTCGATGAAACTAAACTCTTACCAAGCGGTCTGTAAAGATTCGCTTGATCAGATAGTTTTTAAACAGAAGCAGGAATTCTCTTCTGAGTAAAAGTAGTTCAACTCAAGAAACTTAAATACCAGTATACTAGCTACATGGTATGTGTGTAAGTACATGTCTTAGGGATAATAAAGATACGATATATGCATAAGACATTTGGCTTAATATGATGACAGATGTGAGATGTGAATGTGGTGCCTCAAAACAACGTTCAGTTTACCTTGTCTCTTTCCAAGCACGAAGCGTACTCATGTATGCATATTATGTAGATGTAGAGAATTTTGAAGAAGTCTCTTTCCTCGGTTAATGAAAATTCTCAAGTATCCGTGAGTTTCGAGTGAGATGAAACGTAATATTATTGAGACGAAATATATCACTGCAGAATACTGATTTTATCTGGTTTTGCCAAATAGAGCAGGAACTAAAAAAAATGTCGTATCATTCCTTCGTGAAGATTTGCCTATCTCAAGGGTAGGCTCTTGTCCTTTTTCATGTTTGAAGAAATAATTATTGATACTCGAGTCCCATAAGATTATATAAAGATGACAGGCTGGAAACTCCTTTCGAAGATTAAACGAATGTACGACAAAGATTTAAACTGTCTGAACATGAACAGATATGAAAGAAAGCTAGAAGCCCAGTAAAAAACTGGGTCGGAAACACAAGACTCAGTTTGAAAACCGAAGGGCAGAATCTTTTAATTAAATGACATGGGTTCTAATTGGTTGGGTATTTGTATTCCCCAAATCATTAAGGATGTGCAAGACCGACTGGCTCAGGAAGAAGAAGCTCGCAATCAAGTACATCAGCAAAAGAAGAAATTGGAACAGCAAGTTTCTGGATTAAAGAAGGACTTGGAGGATCTTGAGCTTGCACTGAGTAAAGCAGATGGAGAGAAAGCTACGAAGGAGCATCAAATCCGAAATCTTAACGATGAAATCGCTCACCAGGATGAACTCATTAACAAGCTGAATAAAGAAAAGAAGCACATGCAAGATGTTAACCAGAAAACCGCAGAGGATTTACAAGTATGGTTATCCTGTTCTCTTTGATGAGTCAATATACCCAAACAAATGTTATTTATGTTAAGATGATCATGATGATGCAGGATTTGATCATTTCATTATTAGCTCATACAAGTATCTAGTATGTTCATCATTTTTATTTACAGGCTGCCGAAGATAAAGTGAACCACTTGAACAAAGTGAAATCCAAGTTAGAGCAAACATTGGATGAGTTGGAAGATACCCTTGAGAGGGAGAAGAAACTGCGAGGAGATATTGAAAAGAACAAGAGGAAGATAGAAGGTGATCTCAAGTTAACACAAGAAGCTGTTGGCGACCTGGAGCGCAATAAGAAGGAGCTTGAACAAACAATTCAAAGAAAAGATAAAGAAGTTGCTTCTCTGTCTGCAAAATTGGAGGACGAGCAGTCCCTTGTGGCAAAGCTTCAAAAGCAAATCAAGGAACTCCAGGTTAGTATTTCTGCGCACTAAACCCGAACATATTTACTTCTTAACTTTCTGGGTTACTCACGCTATTGCGATGAAACTGAAACACACCGTTTTATAGGCAAGAATTGAAGAATTGGAGGAGGAACTCGAAGCTGAGAGGCAGGCGCGTGCTAAAGCTGAAAAGCAGCGAGGAGATTTGGCTCGAGAGCTTGAAGAATTGGGTGAGCGGCTTGAGGAGGCTGGTGGGGCAACGTCAGCTCAAATTGAGCTAAACAAAAAGCGAGAAGCTGAGTTGTCTAAACTTCGTAGAGATGTGGAAGAATCCAATATTCAACATGAAGCCGCAATGGCTAATGTTCGTAAGAAGCATAATGATGCCGTTACCGAAATGGCCGAGCAAATCGACACCCTCAATAAAATGAAGACTAAGGCAGAAAAAGAACGATCTCAAATGGCTAATGAGTTGAATGACATTCGGGCAGCCATGGATCATATCTCTAACGAGAAGGGTAATCTGGAAAAGTTGAACAAGCAACTCTCGTCTACTCTGGGTGAAATCCAGCAGAAGTACGAGGAAGCTACCCGAACTGTTGGCGATCTTGATCAAAGTAAAAAGAAACTTGCCATTGAAAACAGCGACTTGACCCGACAATTAGAGGATGCCGAGTCTCAAGTATCTCAACTTAACAAACTTAAAATTTCCCTGGCCACACAACTCGAAGACACGAGACGAATGGCTGATGAGGAGTCACGAGAACGAGCGACACTGCTTGGAAAATTCCGAAATATTGAACACGATCTTGATAACCTGCGTGAACAGCTTGACGAGGAAGGTCAAGGGAAGTCAGACCTTCAGCGACAGCTTTCTAAAGCCAACGCTGAAGCGCAACTTTGGAGGGCCAAGTATGAGAATGAAGGTGTTGCTAAAGCAGAGGAGCTGGAGGAAGCTAAGTAATTTGAATGCAAATAAAGGCCAAGCCGACGTGAAATATAATAATAGCTAGCTTTAAATGCACATATATAATTTATGTATTTCCAGTAGACACTTCAAGCAACTTGTCTAAACTACTCTTGCACTTGTAAACTCTATAAAGGTAATTATGTAAAGTGCTATCTTTTTTGCTTCTAGTCGGATTTGGAAGAAATCCTTAACGAAGCCAAAAACTCTGAAGAAAAAGCAAAGAAGGCTATGGTTGACGCTGCTAGACTAGCCGATGAATTGAGAGCTGAACAAGACCATGCTCAACATCAAGAAAAAGCAAGAAAAGCCATGGAGGTGCAAATGAAGGAGCTTCAAGTACGGCTGGAGGAAGCAGAAGCTAATGCTTTGAAAGGAGGCAGAAAGATGATTGCCAAGTTGGAAGAACGTGTTCGAGGGCTAGAGCATGAGTTGGATAACGAGCAACGTCGACATGCAGATGCTCAGAAGAACCTTCGAAAGAGTGACCGACGAGTCAAGGAGCTAATCTTCCAATCTGAAGAAGAGCGTAAAAATCACGAAAGAATGCAAGATTTGGTGGAAAAGCTTCAACAAAAGATCAAGACCTACAAGAGGCAAATAGAAGAAGCCGTAAGAAATGCAAATTTTAAATGATACTAAAATGGAATGAGCGTATAAAATAAAAACCCATCTTCTTTCTTGTTAGGAGGAAATTGCTGCCTTAAACTTAGCCAAATTCCGAAAAGCCCAGCAAGAATTAGAGGAAGCTGAAGAAAGGTCAGATCTTGCTGAACAAGCGTTAAATAAACTGCGTGCACGAGGGATACGAGCAGGATCCGCTGCAAGGGCGATGAGTCCAGCGGTAAGATAAAATAAAAGTCACGAATACGTAGTTATTTCATGATTAATGTGGTTTCAAGTATGACAGTGTCCCGCTCAGCAAGATTTTTTTTCTACATTTATTGTTATACCTTTTACGAAGGTAACATTCCGACACATGAGAAATATGCAACTAAATAAATTGCGACTAAATCATGAACTTTCTTGTACTCAACATGTAATTTAAACTGATCAAAGCCAGTTGTAAGATAATCTTGTAATGACTATATGATTGCATGTTTGCACTTAATTTTTGATGATTTCTTACAGCCTAAGCACAAACCCGGAAAACAAAGGGCCCATGAGTATTAGGTTATTTCAATTTGTATAGGTAGATTTACGCAATATTTTTCAGTAAGTGACATTTCTTCATTCCTCTTGTATTCGTCTGTATATTCGTTTTTTTGAGTCCGTTATACCATCACGAAAAATCTGTGGATCATTCGTATAAAAGCACTAATCAAATTGGTTTCTCTAAACGACCTAACTAAAACCCGACAGTTATTTATTGGCATGAAACTGTCTTCAAACGGCTCATTACGGCTGGTTTGGGTATCAAATTTTTATGACATTCGCTACCCATAGAAGACTTTTAAATAGTCTTATATTATTAATTTATTATTCAATTTACTAGAATCGATTGTATTATTTGTAGATGAGAAATTGTGTATTAGATGTAGCTCGTCTCGCATGAGGTTGTAAGTACCTAGTTAGTAGGAAACCAGTGTTATAGTATTGAATTGAAATATTAGACAGTATGGTAGAGGTAACAGTGCATGCAAATTCCTTTCGAAATCACATGTCAGTGCATATTGCGTTTTATTTGCAGGTGAATTCCCGACCAGCACCGAAAATTCCAACAGCATCGGATCTGATGCGGTCTTTTGAGCCTTTTCATGACGATGCTTAAATGAATCAGATATCAACATCATGGGTATCTGCTTAATAACGACGAATCATAAAATCAATGAAAAATAATCAATGAAATTCAGTGACTTTAAGAATATAACATGTTTATATGCTCTTCTTGATTACATTGCCTTATTGCTACAATTCTGAATTTATTGTTAAAAATTGACTCTCAAAATTTGTATCTTACTGTCAGCTAATTGCATACTGTAACTATAATTGGGGTAAAATGGATTCGAATCTTTTTCTTACAAATACGGCAAACTTTTGTGGATTTATCATTAAAAACAACCTTCAATTTATGAAGTGTGCCTTATTTTCCTGAATGCATTTAAACTGTGTTGAAATAATCTAATCTGTACAGCATGGAATCGGAAATAAAAAGCCAACATCGTTGTACAATTTCATACTACAATGTACAATTTACCAATTTAACGCAGGACTCACAATGAATCAATGCAGGTGATAAGAAACTGACAAGGATGGAATAAACTGCCTGATTTGGCTGTTAGCTTGCCCAACTATATTGTAGACGAATTTGCGATTTATTGGCAGTCGTACATGATCGAATATGCAACATATAATTTCTAGCTCAAGAGCTGTATGCATTTATCAAATTCACACTACCGCACACACAGCACCCACCAACCAGGATAATATTCATCCAGTTATCTTAATGTTAACAGGGATTTAGAATAGGGATAAACCAGCAGCTCCAACGATTGAATCAATTATCCCTAGCCCAGACTATTATGTCACTATACAAATATAAACTACAGACAGAGCTCGCCTTGAATATTCAATATTTTCATAACTATACTCTGAAACTGAACAGGGTTACTCATGTCCTGCTAAAAATTTTGACAAAAATCCTTGGGGCTTTGGTTCTATAGTCTCTTTGAAATAGGTCATTATATGGCTTTTCTGCTTCCATATTTCTACGGTCTCTTTCAGCTCCATTTGTCCCTGTTATCAAAACACAAATACATATCAATACACCAATTGGGTCTAAATATGCCATAATTTAACCTAACCTCACCTTGATGACTAGCATATCAACAACTCGAATATCCTGGACATGTCTATTCTTTTCGAACTCTTCACGAAGTTTTGTACGGCATTGTGGTACGCTCTTAGGGATATCATAATCCATTACTAAACGTTACCAGAAACAAAACTAAATAAACATCTCCCTCACATTTTGATTAAATACTATGTTATACTATGCAAATATGCCGATTTTAATTTAAACTGATCTTACCAACATAAGGGATTTGGCGATACCAAGCCTTGTACAAATTCAACACCCTTCTACGAGCTTCCCCTTTATCTAGAGATAACAGCGGTTTCACTTGCCGTGTAGCAGACTTCACAATAGCTCCAGATGAAGCCATAGTTTTGACTGTGAAGCTTTCGATCAGTCACTGAAAAATTTATTAAGTTTACCCTCAACTACAATTTTGGAAATCACGGAATTTTCATCTGATCCTGAAAGAAAGATGTTGGATTTGGCGCACGTAAACAGGGCAGTGTAGATGTAGATGCACCATACCAGCTGGTTCATGTTATGATATTTGGAAATGTTGCGGTGGGTGCATGAGAGAAAAATACTGACAATGAGCTGAAGGTAAACAAGAAAGGAAAAGATTGGTTTTTATTTATATTGGTACAAGCTATAACTAGCCTGTGCCTGTGCTATCGCAATGATCAAAACAATCTATCCAGTCAGTAGCTCAGTTTTCGAAGCGATAACACCAACGGCGTAGTTTGTCTTATCTTGTATCTCGGTTTTTATACAGGAGGTATCGGGAAATCGCTTGTTATTTAAGGAGATTTTAGGGAAATAGAAGCTTTATCAACAATCAGTGTTGCTACAGTCTATATTCTCGATGCAATAAAATCATAATACCTAACATACCTTAGTGCTTATGACTAAAAATTCCGATAACTTTCGGTTTCCAACATTTAGAAACTTTCTGCTTCGCTTTTTATGGTATTAAAATAATAATGTATAATTTCAAATTTTTACTAACTGTTAAAATATAAAAAAACCTCTCTCTTGGTAAGAAAAGGATTTTATTTTATATGGTTTTCAGGATCGCCGACAATTAGTCACTCATCAGTTTTGAGTAAACCAAGTGAAGGTTGAGAGTGGAATTTAAAGCAAATAATTCATAATGGAGGAGAGTAGAAGACTTTTAGAATCACATTTAAACGAATTTTTCGCCCCATCGACAAGTAATGATCGGAAACGGCAAATTGAAGTGGTCTTGGAAAATTTCTCCAAGCAAAATGGGTCTTGGAAGCAGGCGCTGTATTTTCTGTCTCATTCTTCGTCAAATCAATATGTGATCATGTTTTGCTTGAGTGTAATTGAAACTACAATCAAATGTAAGTGGATGCAGATGAGCATTGTTGAAAAGGACGAGTTGAAAACAACAATATACACCTTTCTGCTCCAGCACTCTGTCCCATCCAGTGCCATAAAATGTCCTAGTTTCGTCAGGAACAAGATAATAAAATTGCTTGTAGATGTGGGCAAATTTTCATGGCCACAATCTTATCCGGACTTTTTTTCAAACATCATGGCGGTAAGTGAATTCTCGTAAATTTTTACGTACTACTAATTAAAAAATAATAATAATACCTTGTCATTTCGTTTAATACGGTATAGATGACAGCAAATGAAGAAACTGCGGGAATTGGTCTACTGTTTATTAAGACGATCTCAGAGGAATATCCTAATTGTAAAGACGAAGTTAGTACTGATAGGAAAACGGAGCTGAAAAATCTGCTTCTACAACAAATGCCAGATCTCTTCGAACTGTTACAACGTGAGAAACAAAGTCTACATTGTTCGAGAAATCAACATTTGGTACAATTATTGTTTACTTTTTAATATCTGCAGAAATATTGCTGTCGGGACTCAAACAACAACAAGGATCCAATTCCACTGGACAATCACCGTCGGAAAACGTAGTCATAACCCATTTGGACGAGGTTCTCTCCTTAACTTTAGAAACAATATCGAATTTGTTGACGTGGATTCCTTTGGATGGTTATCAAGTCATGACAAGCGAACAAGGAGAACCTTTAAGTACGGCTGTTCCATTTCCAGAACACTTTGTTAAAGTCATATGTCAATATGCTCATGCAGATACATGTCCACACTTTGTAAGTAACATTTCGAAAATCCGATGAAAAATCCATGTATTAAATATATTTAATTACTTTATTCTAACAAAAGTTTTCCTTATACAACAGGGGACTAAAGGGAGCCAGCTGGGTATTTTGGCAATGGGAACATTGAACGAACTGCTTTATAGAAAATTTATTCCTAAGGAATTCGATGCACATATTGATGCAGTAGCTTCATTTGCAATTGAAGTACTACAACGGGTGTCAAATGGATCTACTATAATTTCTCTTCCGCAACAGTGAGTGGACCGAGCTAAGGATTATATTATTGTGCTAGATCGATTCAGTTTATTGACAATGTTTTATATCTTTCCAGATATTTGGAGAAAGTTATCGAATTTTTATGTTTAGTTGCAAGCCATCATTTCTTTCGATACGATGGACCATGTTCGAAGCATTTTGTTACCTATCTTTTGTCCTTTACTTTTGAACAATCCGAAACAGTTTACTACTACGAATGTTTGGAAATCTGGGCAAGACTTCTAGATCATTTAAACGCTGGTGTTCCATTCGTTAATATAACACTGAACAGGGAGGATCTCATTGAATATTTTAAACAGCCGATGCTTGAGTTAGCCACTAAAATAGTACTGAGTACGCAAAAGTTTGATATTGAAACTGGGGACACGTTTGAGACTGATGTACGGAAACAATTTTCTTATTTGAATTCAGTAATTTCCTACTAATGTATTATAGTACTTTGTCTGATACATTCATGTTACCATTTCAGGAAGAAGAGGAGGAAACTGAAGCACCGAGCTTGTCAAGAAATATAGATATTCTGGTAAAAGTGGGTGAACTTCTACCCACAGAATCTCTAGAAGTCGTTGTAAGTAGGATTTTTTAAAAGAATGTTTGTGTTAAAAATTACTGTGATATAATAATTAAAGTGTAATCATTGTTTGTTAGACTTCTCTGTGGGCGGAATCGTGTGTGTATTATGGAGGATTAGCTGCCCTTTTGGATCCCTCGAAAACCAATGTTAGTATCGATAATGATACAAACATAAAGCACTTTGTATTTATTATTCAACTAATTGGCAGGTACTAAAAGTTTATTCAGCTAGATATAGTCAAAGATTCTGTGTCGGTCATTAGCGTCATCCGCATAATTTTTTTATTATTTTTCGTAGATTGGCTAGCGTCTTTTATGATCACTTTGAAAATCTTTATGGAGATGTTTTTAAGAAGCAGGTGGAAGTGGGAAAAAGTATTTTACATGAATTAATAAAAGTATTGATTTGTTCGAAGGAGTATTACTTCGTGAAATTTCCTTCTTCCATAATTCAAGCGTAAGTAAAAGTTGAACGTTATAAAAATGTTATTAGCACTAATTTTTTGGTAAGATATTTTTTAAGTTTTTATATGATTAATTATGATTAATTTTTGTTGGTGCTTTTAGAAATTGTGAAATTATTTACTCGTTGAAAACATGGATTTATTGGTTGGCTCGTTATCACTCAGAGGTTATTCAAACAGATGCTTCTGAGCCCGAAGTTCAAAGTTTTTATGAAATGATTAACGTCTGCACAGACTTCGTCTTCTTTACTTTGGAAAACCGTACGGCAGTGGAACATTCAGTTGTGCTAGCACAAGCAAATTTCTTCAATACTCTTGTCAACACTCTTCGAACTCAGCATTTATTCAAAATGCAATGCGTTCGTAGTTTAATAGAAAAATTGCACACTTTGGGAAGTTCTTTAGACACGGAAACTTACCGTGTGTTGCACAAAACGTCTGCTGCTCTTATATTACTACCGTGGCAAAATGTTTCTAACCAAGAATGGGAAACACGCTCGAAAGTTTATGTTGATTTCATGAAAAATATGAGCAATGATTTATTTGAATCAGCCAATCGTCCGGCGGTTCTAGTTTTCTGGATACACGTTCTTAATGATCAGTTGGATCTGCTTATGAGTGAATGCACAAACTCTAAAAGAATATGTTGGAGTATTTACAAGGAAGTGGTGCCTTTCATGCGAAGCATGGTTACACAGCATTTTACAGAACAAGGTAAAACATAACGTTTCAATGTTCTTATTTCATTTAATAAAATTCATTCTGGCCTTCTCATAAGCTTTCTTTACATTTCTGGTTAGTGGTCAACGAAGAGTTGCTTAATTTTTTCATTAAAGTCATGGAAGTACTGCGACAACAAGTGGGAGCTCAGTTTTTCGAAGAAACCATTCGGCTGTTCCTGACCCTGTTTTCAAGAGGAAATATAGTCCATGAACTTATGAAAGAGTCTGATACGATTGTTGTTGAAAAGTATGTAGGTATACTGATATAATTAATTATTTAATTAACGTTTGTGTTTTTAAAGTATCTTATTTTTACAGATTTTTAGGGTTGCTGCAATTCATGGTAAAGGACAACTCACCAAGTTTTAAAAAGTTTTTAGGAGAAACACTAACTTTGTGCTACTCCAATATTTACCCGTATTTGGCACAGAGGCCGACCCCAGAACTGAAAATTCCTTTTTTCCAGTTTATCAGGGACTGTGTGAATTATCGCTGGAATTATTTTTTCCCTCCAACTCTTGCTGGTAGAAATTCCATTTTTACTCTTCCAAATGCAGCCCAATTGCAAAGTTCAGAGCAAACCTCAGAGTCTTTCAATCGACTGAGTCAAATTCTACAAAGTATTGGACATTCATTTCTTCAGCCAGATCTCGAGATATTTCGATTTAACCTTGCTACGCTTTCTTCATGGAACGAAAAGCACAAATTTTACAATAGACTTGTTGATCGTCAGGAATACTTGGATCAGTTCATGACCCTATTCATCCAGATATTAATTCAGAAGAGTCATGATTTACTAAGGGACGAAATAGCCTCAGTTCTATTCGAAATGGCGTCCATAAATTATGAAAGGTTTTGTAAGGATTTTCTTCCTCAGACAATTGTCGTCAATTTCCCACAATTGACAGTGGAGCACCGTATTATGCTCTTGGAAAAATTCTCAGTCAAGTCCGAAAGGGAAAATTGTGGTACGACACAAGCTCTGTCATCGTGTGATTTACCAACGTTTACCCAAAGTCTTAGCAAATTTATTGATGATTTACGGTATTTTCATTTTTGCATTGAGTGTAATACTACTTCATTTCAGTCAAACGTTGCAGTGGTGAAGCCTATGCCACAGCAGTGCAACTAATTCTGCAGAGCTTTTAAAGATATTTACCGTTAACCATAATTGATATGATTCTGTATTGGGAATTGCAAATAGTTGTTAGTTGACCAAAAGTAAAAGTCGTCGGGAATGTCGGGATCCATGCTTATTTACATTATCTGTGTTATAGTTTAAGGAAAAGTAAGCAATATTGGATGGATATATATTTACTGCTGCTTAATCACAATATGTGTAAATTCTATTTTTATTGATTTACCAGCCCACTATTTTATTGCTTTCAGATTCTGTGATACATGCAAATCCATGTGCACAAATTTTGCAAAACTAATACTGTTGCAATTCCCTTGAAGTTCATTCGAATTTTAGTTTTCTTTGCACAATAATGCGAAGATGATGCTAGGCATTGTTATAACATAATTTATCTTAAGATTGATGTAGTTGTATGCTTATATTTGCTCACAAATATTCTCTTCATCAGTTCTTGCTATTATAACAAATTTATAGCAACTTCGTACAGAGAAGAATAAATTTTTGTTAACGAATTTAAAATGAGAGAAAATGTAAGCCTCGCCATTTTAATTACATAATATCCAATATTTATGCTGAAAGTTACACAACCAAAATCGCATTGGTGTGCAATATCAATATCAAATATAAAATTACATCCGTTTGTTTCATACATATCACCAATTTCATTATAAGGTTGAAAGAGTGCATAGTATCATATAGAAAAGCTTTTTACTTATAGGAACTTTTTATTAAATTACATTAATGTGCATCACATACAACATATTATTTCCATAATATTTCATCTACCATAGTAATTTGAGTATCCTACTGGAACGGGCACACCACCACCAGACGCAACGGATATGGTGGGTTGATAATGATGATGGGCGTAAACCACTGGTTGAGGAGCTATCACTGGAGCAGCTGCTACAGGAGGGACAAAAGCCAGCGTTTTACTGTTGTCACTGTAATCCAATCGACAAAGAGAACATTTAGTCAACATTGCTCTGCAAAGATATTTTTACTCGCGATGAAATCAAATTGTGTACTCTGACAAATGCTGTTCCTTTCAAACTGGACTTAATAACCACAAAGTCCGCAACACGAAGGCTTCACATGTGTAAAAAGTTTCATTGTTATATGAATGATACCTAAATGGCCTATTATAATGAAATGCTGAAAAGCAAGGTGCCTTTGTTCTTGATACGTTTCTCACGATCATTCTTACACGCGTTTTAGGTCTTTAAAGAAATTGCAACTAATTAATACATATGATGGTAAAGTGAATGAGTTAGCCTGGCCTTGAGTTGAGAATAAACTGTTCTGCTTTTTGGTTTCATCTTAATTCCCATGAACTTGATTACAGCACTACTGCAATTCATTAATACCTTCTGGATACTGCCACAACAGACGATGAAAGGCCATCATGGTGCTGATACGCATACGCAGTTCCTTGGTTTCCTAGCACGTCACGGATAACCGTTGTCTGTGACGAGGCATGAGGTACTGCGATAGGTAGAGGGTGAGAGTAATATATCTCATGATGATATGGAACTGCAGGCTTGGTTTCGGCAAAAATGACAAGTGTCATTAAAGTTCCAAAGATCTGTAAGAGTCATATCATAATACCATATGAAGGTAAGGTATATAATTTATATTGACTTCAGAATTATCGTGTCTAATCTACTCAATTGAATGAATTGTCACGCACGCGAAACTTGTACGTAATACTTACGCTCAAAATTTTCATGGCTGTTGTGGGATACTTTTGTAGCGGTCAGTGTTTTGCAAAAAGAAACGCCCAGTAAAGGAGCGAAGAATCCTTTATCCTCTGTTTAATACGTTTAAGTTGTGAATCACGAAAAATCTTCTGCATAGAAGTAAATTAAAAATATTTTAACTCTGCGTAGAATACAAAACCTATACATTACATAATATTATGATGACTAAGGTTTTGCATGAATAGAAGTATAAAAGGCTAACAATGAGAGTTTAGTTTAAAGTTTACTTACTCTTTTGCCCAAATGATGTACTTCACCTGTGCACCAGACTACGCCAGACTAAAAGGATTCACGTAAATCCTTCCAGTATTTATATGAGCTGAATTTTTCATTCGTCATATTATTGTTGAAAACACTAGAAATAATGCGACTGCCCACTTTTGCAGGCAGTATTAAGCTTTCTACATGAACGAATGCGATCAGGATGAATCCTTTGTATCATGCAGTTTTTTTATTCATTTATCATGCAGGGAAAAGGTAATTAGGTATGTTAAAGTTGCGGTATTAAATAGAACTTTGAAAAGTAAAGGTTATCTGCAAACAACTATTAGGGAATATCTTGGCTTCCGGTATGCACTTCAAGAACATTTTCTTAGAAGTACATAATTGTGTCTTTAAACATTAGTTGAGGATGGGATATACAATGAAAACCATTTCAATTAAATGCTACCAGGTATATATTGTGTAATGTGAAAGATAAAAAACTACTTTCAGAGATACACAAATTATGGTAACTTGAAACGTTGAAACCAGCATTAATTGCAAGTTCCATCCACCTCGATCTCGATCATTAAGAATTATATACCTTTGATTCTCATGGCTATGACCCATATGACTCATACATCTAGATTAGTTCTGTATAACTAAATTGGATGTACATCAGCGAAGAAAGAACCATGAAAAATATGTATTTACTGTTAAAATTGAGTCAAGATAGACGCTGCTGGAGTTGTATGTACGTAGGTACTATATTGCATACCTCGATTAATTATGAGTTAAAAAGGAAACATTTTTATTCAATTATATAGATAACCCAAGGCTGTTCCATTTCCATTCTATTTCTATTCAGAATAATGTACATAATATTGCTCCATATATTACGCATTGCATCTCTGAACCTGAACGATAACATCGCAAATCAATTTATTAAATGTTCTTGTTATGCAAATCTTTAATATATCGTTACGTAATGTAAATTTTACTACCTTCTCATACCAACATCCAATCCCGGAAGTTATATGTTAAACTGGAGTATTTTTTCTTCACTAGTTTATTCGAATTTATCTGTAAGCATTTTAATTCTATTGGCTTCTTTATTTTAAAACAACATCACAATGCATTGGCTGGCACATTTATTGAAAGAACTTTAGCTATCAATCCTTTGAGGCTATGAAGGAGTGTTTCATCATTTAGAAGTTGAAATGGATATGTCAAGGTAAGAATTTTTAATCTAACATATTTACGTTATTCTTTCGTGTGATGTCTTTTTGTAGAGAACTGGCACGCGTCAAATTATAAAATATGCAAGTATGCGACATGCGATGCGACCAATCACTGGTCACCAGTGCAATACCCGATGAGCAAGCGAGAAAATCTCATCGTCAGTTGCATAACATACATGCAGCGCAAAAGTTGCAAATGATTTCAAAACTGGCTTTTCCATACGTAGCAAACGAATTCCTGAATTTTACTTCATAACTGCTATTCCACTCAATTGTATTTCTCGAAAGGGTTATTACTAGGCAAGCTTTTTTACGTTATAATTATAAGTGATAATAAACGATAATTGATGCTCATAGTTCATTCACGTGAAACCAGCAATAATTCTACACTCCACTCCACAATACGATACAATAAGGATACATAATACGAAATACGATACATTTCATGTACGCCATTTCAAAATACGCACATGTCGTTTAGTTTAGAAACGGCTTGTCATTAAAATGCTTCACAGCAGGGCACAGTACTAGCGAATTATAATGCAAATGAAATGAAAACTAAATTCTTGCATACCTAAATTGGTATGATAAATTCTTATGATGAATTACTTACGTTAGTAATAGATCACTGGCAGCACCGGAAATGTACCACCATGACCTAATGCAAATATATACTTCCGATGTATTTTTAAAATTTAAAGGCCATCCTTACATTCGTTCGGGTCGGGTACATGAAAATGAATCGATGTAGTATCATGATGATCCAATCGATTTGTACTTTGGTACAGTGCATGCTTAAACTCCGCTAAAAATAGATGGGATGGGAGGGACTGATTAACTGACCTTGAGAAAATTAAACAATTGTTAGTTTTCTATTTTCTTGGGAATTAGCTAACCATAATGATGCTTGAAGGTTCATCGTGATAGAAAAGTGATCAGAAATTCAGCATCAAGGAATTGATAATATTGATACCAGTTTCTCAGTTTTTATTAATCCTGCAATATATCATGATTACATGTATATTTATTTATAGGTTGTACATATAGTGTACATTAGTATAATAATGTGCACTCATAAAAGCGACATTTGTTTGTGTTCTCTGTGTGAGCGGTTATCATGAATTTAAAAGGATGATTCGCCTCGTTTTAGAAAGTGAATCGTCACACGAAATAGGTGAATATTTGCTGTCCATCATTCTAATCGTCGACGTGATACATTCGCTCACTTTTAGCAGTTTTTTGTAGTAATGAGTACTTATCTAGATCTAGTGCATGTCTAACTGTCAGGGAATATTTTTCGTAAATCATGAAGATTTGAAGATCACGAAAGTACTTCACGTTTTTAGTTTTTTTTTAAAAAATCAATGCACACCGCTCTTGGAAACTTGAAAGTCAAAATCATATTACAGTAAAAAAAATCGTATACTAACAGGTGCGAGCTTGTCTTTTACCAACTGTCATTTATCATTTTTATCAATCAATTTCAATTTATTAGTCAATGATTTCACGCTGTTCAATTCAGTTAAATAAAATGCACGCGCGAAGGGAAACGAGAAAAAAAGTTGCATATATTATCTAGTATCTTTGCTTAAATTGATTTATTGAATATTGTTAACTCAGAGAAGGAAGGTGGATTCCAAATTAAATAATTTACAACAATAAATTCGTTTATTTTCTACTTGCTCATGCTAAGATGCTAAATACCGGAAATATAGTCGGGCCTTCGCCAGTCAATACAATCAAGTACATGATCCCCAGTATTGGCCATTAGGAATGTGGCAACACTGGAAACCTAGACTGCAACAACAACTCTTTGTGCCACTACAAGGGCCTGGAGTACAAAATAGCCCCCCTCTGTTTACATTGTTGAGCCTTTAAAAGATCATATAACATTACTTATAATTACAGTTTTTGCTTTTTTTCTCACCTATAACCTATGATTAATTAGAATATTATATTATAGTTCATCCTATGAACTTTGCTATAGACAGCTTTATTTGACGAATAAATATAGATAAATGAAATAGAACGAATAGTGTGCAAAAGTGTATAACGCAATGATATCACAAGAATCCGATGAAATATATGCATTTAACGATTAGTCGAATGAAATGCACGAATGGAAACGAAAAAAGAAGAAGTTGCATATCTAGGTAATACTTTTGCTTTATTGAATTTTCCAAATTTGAATTCAAAATTCAGATAGTTTTAAATAAAAATACATTCCGTTTGTCAGTCCATGCCAATTACCTGAATGAAGTATAGCCGTGTCATAGTTAGTCAATACAATCAAGTACAGAATCCCCAGGCTTGGCCACTCTGAACGTGGCAAGTTCCGGTACAACAACAAGGATTTGTGTTACCACAAGGACCAACGGCACAACCTTCACCCTTCTGCCTACATTGCTGAGCCTTTAAAGGATAATAATGTTACTTCTAGTTTTTGCCTAAATGGCAGACAGATACCCTTGCTAATTGTAAGTGAGAAAATATAATTTTAGACTTAGACACATTCACATACCTGTACTTGCATCATGCACATTGAGACGAGGACACAAACCAACAAGGTAAAAACGAGAATTGAGCCTGCTCTTGCCATTGCGAATATTTTCAGCACAAGATTTTCGTGAATGTTTTTGATGAAGTATGAAACTATGTAACATGTAACTCAGTCAGTACTAAACAACTACTTTCTGGAATGAGCAGAAAAGGATATTTCAGACTGATTGTTGAGTATACAATGTAGAGCTTTGTACAAACTACATGGACTTACTATTTGTCCGGTGAATAAGGTTTTTTTTTGTTTATATACTGTCATGAAATTCATATTGTTCTTGTATTTTTTTTAGGCTAATTGCGGTATGCCATGCCGTCCTATAGTTCTATCCAGTACGTGAAAAAAATGAGGTACATATCAAGATTATGACAACATAAATTAATATGTAAGTATATTGTATATATGTTCATCCACATTTACTAAAGGAAAACCTACGTACGCGTACAACTTTATTAGGTCGTTGTCGTTTATATGGATGTGGTTTAAGTAAGCCGACAAATTGTGGAAATTTTCGGACAAAATGTGGGCGAGACTATAATTTTTACAAATAAAATCAATCATAATAATTCATAAGAAACTTGGATGGAATACTAAAGGATCATAAATTATCTTTTTTTATATATTATATAGTTAATAGTTGGAGTGGCACAAAAATAGTTTGGTTTGATAATTGTCACGTGCATCCACTCACCCTAAAAGATAATGTAAATTGTCCTGATGAAGATTGCAGTAGCATTCGAAGCTTGACAAATAAAATACTTTAATTCCTAAAAAGTCAACTTAAATACTTAAAATAATGTAAATTTCATTTTCACTACTTTTGCCTTTAATTAAGCTCTTCTCTTAATAAACTAAATAAATATTAGCTTTTTTAATTAGATATATACCAATTCTAGGTAAAAGTTTTGATTAAAATCATAGATTTGTGACAACATGACTTTAAAATATAATGTCGTTTACGAGAAATGAAGATTTGAACATTTACAACGGCCAAACTTAACACGCATATCGAGCTAACTTTTAATTAGCTTTCGAATAATACATTACACGACATATGTTATAATTTGAAATTTGGAAACCGTTAACCAATATAAGGGTTCAATGGATTTCGCTCAAAATGAATAGGTGTTGCATGAGCACTCTCTATATACCTACATGCTCGAAAATGGCAAAAAACGGGAGAATGCAGTTTTTGCCAAATTCTGGCATTTATATATAAAAAGTTGTAAATTTGAAATTGGATTTGTCATTCTCATGTTAAAATTCCCCCATATACAAATTTTCATTAAATTCCAATCACTTTGAAATTCCAATTCCCCCCCTCTCTGGGGCGATTTCCGGGTACATGGGGTGGAAAGCGACCAATTTTTCAACGGATTCGTATTCCTCGTATTAAAATACACCTATGAACAAATTTTCAGCCAAAAAGCTTTCGAGGGGCCACTTGACACCTCAGGTCCAAAACGTCCGCCTGCACTCCTTTCATCGATATATGTACATGGTTTATTTTAGTTATGAAGTGGTCCTAATTAAAATTTCGATTTGGGCAGCCGGATGTGGAGAGAGAAAACAAGTTTTCGGGCTGGTTCGGGTTCGGCCCTTGTATTAGAATCGTCTTTAATATTTACTTATAACTCATTCGTCATTCCACATCCGTTCTTTCTTATAGGCCAACATGCGCTTTTAAGCACTATATAATTGTGCGGTATATGACAATAAATCAAACATTTAAAAACTGTATCTCAGGCTATGGCTTTTTGACGCTTCGTAAAATACAATGCCACTTTGTCAGATATTCTCGATTACACTAGTTCTGTTTTCATACAGACGGATATGTGAAATTAATACTGTGAACCTACATAATAAATTCATTTTTCATTGTTGTTTCGGTATAAACAATTTTACCAGCGCATTATAGGGCACGTTCCGCTATGAAATGAACGGTAAATGAAAATATGCTCAATAAAGATTATTCCCCACGTTATATAGTAAGGTAAAGTAGCATCCTTTCGATTTCTTAACAGGTTATTTTTTTATTTAAAAATAATTCTCATCGCACATTTACGTCTTGTGGACGGCAATAATTTATCAGCGTTGGTTTATTTCGTTTGTTTAAAATTTATACAAAATGACTACTGAATTTAACCTAACGAGGAGATTATTGCATACAAATCAGCGAAAAATTCGCCGAGTTCCAACCGTTCTATCAAAGAGCTCGGGGTGCAGAAACTTACCTTGCCTTAAATCCAGCAAATAGAACAAGTATTTCCCTTTAACTTTAACTGGCAATTGAGACGCCCCACCGGTTCTTGAGCCCGCTGCACTTATCTAAATTCAGATAGGATAAAATCGTAGAATACTTGTTATTGGTTGGCTTCTTTAAATGAGTGTGAAGTGAAGTAATGAAAATAAATATCGTACGTCATTTATGTTGACATTCATTATCCTATTTCTTCCGAATGGTGCGTACGTAACGAATGCCACACTCTTCCCATCTTTCCTTAAAATTAAATATCTTACCTAATTCACAACATAAATGAAAAATATAAGTATATTTCATGTTGTTTTATACGGGCCATTTTAAGAAATGCATTTTTATTTTTTACCAATAGCTAATGAAAGTTTAAATAACTTACTGTGCGTAGAATATATGTCCAGCTGAGACAAAGAATCCCAAATCCTGAATGTGAGCAGAAAAATATATATAACTTCGTCTTTGTTCAAGTCTTTTTGAATTTTGATCATTTTAATTCAATTCAATTTTTAATAACCCATGAACATTGATCCAACAGAAAGTCCATACTTATATTTGTCCGCCCCAAAATTGATCTTTCTCCAAAATGGTAAATCGTCGCTTTCTTCTTTAGTCATAGTCTTGACTGGAACAGGAGCATCTATCATGCCCATGCTTGAATACCCAATGAACATCCAACATCCATATTGTGTTAAAGCGAATGCATTAAGATATTTGAAAAATCGTGGTGATTCAAATTTGTACAGGATAACATCTTTAACTGTGTTAGCTGCTTCATTAGTACTTTTGAACACAATCGTAGGTTCAGCCCCACACAGCCGACAAGACGTTGTAAATTTGCGACAAGACATCGTAACACGTCTTAACAAAGACAAGGGTCTGTCCCAAATCATTTTCTTCTTCACGGCTCAGTTGGATGAGATGAGTTGCAAAAGGTCAGCCTTCTGAAACACAAAGAACACATAAAAGTTATTTTTAAAGCATATGATATGACATATGCTTAACCCAAAAATTATGCTACATAATATTTAATGTTAAAATACATGTCTGTCCGACTAATTGTATCTGTGTATGAACTCACTTATCTATTTGTTATTTATGCTTGCACTTGAGTGGCACTAAACCGCTTACTTATGCTATACGTCTACGTAGTTCTTTTCATTTCAGGCTTTCATGCATGAGCATGACATGACCTAAGACCAGCCAGATAAGGCTATGCAAATAATTTTACTTGCGTGAAAAAGTCTAAATTGAAATCAATGTAACAAGTATATTAATTAATTGTAAAATTCTTCCAACCTTTTTCATGTGTTAATTATGTAACCTCTCAATAGCCATAATATGTCATTGTGTACGTACATATTATTTAAGTTTTATAATACCGCGATTTATTCAATTTTAATCCGATAAACAATGTTGTTTTGCAAGTATACCCAGTATTGAAAACAATGAAAAAACAATCATTGTATTATGTATCTCGAACAATACATTATATATTCATTTAAGTATAACAACCATTTCAATATTTTAACACAATTGCAGATAATATTGCGGGAATTTTTTACTTTTCCACCAATTTGAATTCCAGCGAATCTCCATCAAAAATGATGCTCTCCTTTAAAAGATCGCTTATGGATTTCTCAAAGGCAACCGAAAGACATAAAGCGTCTTTAAAAAAATGAAGCTTTGGAGCATCTGCTTGATTATTTCTATTTTTTACTCGTGCTTGTCGTGCCATGAAATCGGCAGCTTTTCCCAAAGTCCATGTTCTGCTCATCCAAACATCTAAAGGCTTAGGATTTTGCTGAGGATTTGGACAAGCTATCGAGAAAAATACTCGTTCTGACTGGGGGACAGCATTGTCTCCTTTAGCACGTCCCTTCAGCCGCATCAACTGGAGCTTTGCAGCCATAGCACCTTTCGAACCCCCTTGGGCTTTTGCTTCTTCTAATTTGCAGTTGATGTCCTCTTTCATTTTTACCTGTACATCTTTGACTGCTTTCGAGGAATCGTCAGCTTTACTTCCAGATACTAAAGCTTTGACCTTTTCTTCATCTTCCACTTGACAGCTAAATAAACATTCCCATTTGATACATAACATTATTGAAACTACTACACTAAATAAATTAAATATCAAATATCAAACAGAGCATCAGTTGGCTATTTTATCTACCTGTGCTGATCTGTATGACGATGAGACAAACAAAAGTGCTTATCACACTTCGCACAGTACATCGGAACAAGATCTTTTTTATTGCATCCAGCGAATGAACATTTCACCTGCCAACGTTCTTTCTCTTTCTCAGCTAGTTCTGAATCCGTTAGCACATTGTCTTTGAATCCTTGACATACGTGCACGAAAGGGGATAAATGATTCTTGCAAAAGGGTTTTGAGCAATATGAGCAAGTCAACGGAAGAAAATCCAAGCGCCCGCACTCTTCGTGTACACATTGTTTTCCAACCTCTGGAAATTCCATATCATCGTTTGGAGAGACAATCGCTAACAAGCAACAACGAAAATTAAATTCCTTCATCGATACTGACGCGCAGTTGCAGCACTGCTATATATACATGGTTGTGTCATGTTGCACGGGTGTCACTGGAATAGTTAGTAGTATAAGTATCTATGAGCATTGTGCAATGGTGGATGATTTAGCTTGCTCATGTCTACGATATATAATTCACAATTTGTTAACCACGTTGTGCTATGTTGCATTATGTTTTAAACATCTCGTAACGCATCAGTTATGAGCAATATCACATGTCATGTTAGTCAATACCTTTCCACAATTGACAATGCCAATCGCATCACTCGCCAGTCGCCACACCACACTCTAAACGTCAACCGTATTTTAGATCAAAATTCATGGAATGGAAAATTCCCTTAAGAGTACACGGTCAACAGTATATGCATGCCGTTAATCAGTTGTGCGTTTTTCCAACTTTCAATCATACCAATTTGAACTTTTTCATATATGTGTACGGATCATTCATGTCCGTCACATGTGAAAGACATTGGTATTCAAATGAACTGGGAATGGAACAACCGTCAACCGTTACCAATCATTTGTAGAAATACGTATTCGAATTGGTCAACTATGCATCTACCATATATCTAGTTTTATAATACTTAAATCATATTGATTAATACAAGTCAGTTTTGTAAATCTTACCCTGAAGCAAGCTACAGACTACAGTCAAGTCAAAAAAATTCAAAAGGCCCACAGCGACAGCTGAGCGAAGACTAGATACTTTGGAGATTACGGTTGGTAAATGAATCAAGGAATTTTTGCCGTGAGATTATCCCTTTGTGTAGTTTAATAGATGTATCAAATCTTTAGCACTTAACGTGAATTTAGAAAAATCAATGTTCAGTTTCAGCTATGGAACCAGGAATGAAGAAAGTTGTCTTTTGTTTATTTGCAAGTTTTCACATCATCATTCAAAACGCAGGCGGGTTTCATAACTCCCCACCCCAACTCATGATTCTACAGTTTTCTCCATTGCAATGCAAGACAAAAAAGTCCCCCAAAAATGCAAATATCGATGGGATAATTCAATCGGATACGGAATATTTGTGAACTATAGAAATGGAATTAGCATATTTAAAAGATGTGATTGTGAAATGTGAATCACAATTTATAATGTAAATGAGCTACATCCTGAATTCCCAGTGGGGACATTCCGTAGATATTATTTAAATTATTGACTAGACTAGGAGTAGACTAGTCCATGGAAAACTGCATAATGAATTCATGAGTCTGACAATACTGAGTCAGTATTACTGACGGATATATGAAGAAATATTTATGTGATATTTTTTATGATAATACAATAAAGAAGAAAGAAGAAATGACAAGGAGAGTTAAAAGGACTAATTAATACTAATTAACACAAATTTCTAAATTATTTCCTCGTGAGAGAATAATTATTTAAAATATTTATTTATTTATTACTTTCAATTTTTTAGAACATATATACTTATTCATTATTCATGATTATGAGGGCTACCTTTAAAAGGGTCGTTCTATTCTGAGGGAGTGTTTGTTCTTATTTATCTCTACGAACGAATGCTGATATGTAAATTTCAGTCTCTAATTGCAGTTTGCAGTACTTCTCCGAAAAGATCAAAAGAAGTTAGCTTACGATTAGTAAATTATAAATTTCCTCTAGAGAATTTGAGCAGATATCATTCATTATCGACATTCATTACCCATTCCCCTTCATCGTCTTTTAACTGGTTCAACGAACCCAATCCAAAACAGATAGTTTTTTAGTAACAAAGTACGGAATGAAGCAAAATCAATGCTAATGTAAACTTGCGGACGCGGACTGATTTCTTTCCGATTACGATAAGTTTCGAAGATGACCACTGCTTTTCACTCGCATGAAGACGCATGCCCTAGGATACACAGCTATACAGCTAGAATATACAGCTTACTAATATTAGTTAAGTAGTATTAAGTACTAAAATTCAATCGCTGCCTAATTAGTAATAGTATTAGATTAGAGATACAGAATTTCTACACTGCAAAAATATCAAATATCTCCATATAAAATTGGCAGTATTGCCATGATGGGATTTGGGTGGGATGGGAATGGGAGTCAACTTGTTTGTGCATGTTTCGTGTTTTCGTCTGGGATGTCTAGTTAGATTTAATTTCAAAACTTTAAAAAAAACATTTCAAATCAATCAGTCGGCTAAAAGTTTGCAACGCGCATCTTTAAAAAAGATTTTAAAGTTTTTTTGAAATAGCCCAAAAGATGGGAGTGGATTCATTTCAAAACTACACTGAAGAGATAAATTTCAAGGTCTGTGTTTTATAATTCTGCCATTTTATGCTTTTTTAGGTATCTATTGTTGCTTTAATATTTATATAACTGGAGCTTTCGACCAGTCAACTCTGATCATTTTCAACAGTATAAGAAGAAAACACACAATATTTTTCATTAAGATGAGGAAAGAGATCGGATATCTGTGCTTCAGTTGAAATTTTAGTTTAAATAGACTAAGGCATTAAAACCTGAAAAGGGTTCTAATTTTTTTGAAACTAGCCAACAATTTTGATACTAAATTAGTCCTTTTTTATTTCCCCCAGTCCCCCATAGCTCTTTCTTTGTCATCATGATTATTTATAGTATTAAAGTAACTTCGAAAAATCTACTTTGCTTTTTACTGTCATGTTAAGGAGTGGAATTTTATAAAATCATATTTTTAAAATTCCGGGTTACATGTGGCGGATATTAAAATTCCTTCGTATTAATGAACCTAATTTTAAATTATTCTTTGGTTACTGACGACTGACAATACCTGTTAGCTTGAGCTGGTGTCGGGTAGTACGAATCTAAGTATCGCAAAAATTAGGCTGGTTTCATGCCAAGCTCATCGTGTAAAATTAATCATCAACAACTATCAAAAACGACAAAACTACATAACGACATATAAGAATTTCGCTACATGTTGGGCGAATAAATGTCATAATACATTGAAATATAGCTATAATAAATCTGGTAAGACTAAGTTGAGCTCGCAAAAAAGACTTTCTTAAATCTCACTTCACACATTAACCTAACAATCTGATACAACAACATATCATAAAACGATAGTCTCAAAGCAAACATTAACCTAACAATCTAATACAACAACATGTCATAAAACGATAGTCTCATATCAA